>CAUYLG010005064.1:0-117434 GCA_963573385.1 Cacajao melanocephalus | reverse complement strand
CATATTTCTTGGAGACTTCGTTCATTCCTTTTTACCCTTTTTTCTCTCATCTTGCCTTCTCATTTTATTTCATTGAGTTGATCTTCAACCTCTGATATCCTTTCTTCTGCTTGGTCAATTCGGCTGTTGAAACTTGTGCATGCTTTGCAAAGTTCTCGTGTTGTGTTTTTCAGTTCCATCCATTCATTTGTATTCCTCTCTAAGTTGTCCATTCTTGTTAGCATTTCATTAAATCTTCTTTCAAGGTTCTTAGTTTCTTTGCATTGGGTTAGTACATGTTCTTTTAGCTCACAGAAGTTTCTTATTATCCACCTTCTGAAGCCTGATTCCGTCAGTTCATCACACTCATTCTCTGTCATGCCTTGTTCTCTAGCTGATGAGGAGCTGTGATCCCCTGTAGGAGGAGAGGCATTCTGATTTCAGGTGTTCTCAGCCTTTTTGCACTTGTTTCTTCCCATTTTTGTGGATTTATCCACCTGTCGTCTTTGTAACTGCTGACTTTCAGATTGGGTCTGAGTGGACGTCTGGCTTGTTGGTGATGAAGTTTTTTCTGTTTCTTAGTTTTCCTTCGGCGGACACCCCTTCCCCACAGAGCTAGGCCTTCTGGGGTTCAGCTGTGCTTACTGTGAAACTCTCAGTCCTCAGTGCTTCCAATTGCTGTTCTCCTTGTAGGGGTGGGACCAGCCGAGCCCCACTCAAAGGGCACCCAGTCGTGTATACTCTGCACCGAGAAGCGCTGCGCTGCACCAGGGTCCTGGCAAAACAGCTGTGCCAGCCAAAAGAGTCACGCTGGTGACACGGGTGGCTCCTCCACCAGGAATCTCCCAGTCTGTGGGCCACAGAAATTCGTCTGAAAGTGCGGCGTTCACTTGCTCTCTGCGCTTTCACTGGGAGCTACAATCCTGAGCTGTTGTTAATCGGCCATCTTGGATCTCTCCACCCAGTGATGAAGTTTTTTCTGTTTCTTAGTTTTCCTTTGGCGAATGCCCCTTCCCTGCAGAGCTGGACCTTCCTGGTTCAGCTTTGCTTACTGTGAAACTCTCAGTCCTCAGCGTTTCCAATTGCTGTTTGCCTTGTGGGGATGGGAACAGCCGAGCCAGACTCAAAGGGCACCCCGTCCCGTATACTCCGCACCAAGAAGTGCCGTGCTGAGGCGCCAGCAAAATAGCCGCGCCGGCCAAAAAAGTCGCGCTGGCGATCCGTGTGGCTCCTCCGCTGGGAATCTGCCAGTCTGTGGGCAACAAAAATTCGTCTGAAAGTGCAGCGTCCACTTGCTCTCTGTGCTTTCACTGGGAGCTACAATCCTGAGCTGTTGTTAATCGACCATCTTGGATCACTCTCCTACCTGGCTCTGCTCACTAATTCTTACTCCGCTTCCCCTTTTGTAAGTAATTTGTAGAATCGTCACATGGTCACAGGATTAATTGAGTATCCAAGTCACCAAATAGTTTTGGCAACCATTGGTGATGCTTACCTGAAGGAAGTATTAAACTGGGGGCTGCAAAATGGTAGTTTTTCATTCTTTTATTCCTGCTACGTTTACTAGCTACATTTACTGGTCTTTTTTTCTGTAAGAATTTCCAAATCCCACTATATTAAAAACAGAAGTCACCGTGAGTTTGTGGAGTTTTAAAAATGTTATAATTGAAGCTATAGTTATTCATTTTGACATTGAAATCGTCCCACATTTGAGCAGTAGGAGTCCTCAGGTCAGCTCCTGAATCCTTTTCCATTATCACATTTATCTTCCAAAACTTTTTTGCTTTCTAGTGTGACTAGAGATTCCATGCTCACACTGTACATTTTCAATGCCAGACTAGAATCAACCATTTCTCCAATGAGCTCTGGTGCCTTTAGTGGTGAATGGTGTAGAGAAAACAAGAACCTAGTGTTATATGTGCTCATTGTGACTGAGCTGCCATTCAGCGGACAGGATTAGAAAATTCATTTTTTTAAAAAAATTATGAGTTCAAACTGATATTTCCAACTCAAATTTAACATTACAGAGTTTTTCTTTCACTTCTTTACTTATTACTAGTATCTTTTTTCCCCTTCAGTAAAATATATATTTGCTTTCCCCTATACATGCATAAAAGGGTTTCAGAATTACAAGATCAATATTACTACTAACAGTAAACCTACTAAATATAAGTTTTTCTGTAGTTCTTCTGTTCTTAGAACAGAGCCTTCTCTACAATCAGAGTGCTTGCTCTGTGTGGTTGTGGTATCAGTTCGAGGCATTTTCAGTTTGATTTGCTTGTTTTGCATTCTGTTGTAGGGTTTTCTTTATTTCATTCTTTTAACATTTAGTTTTATTTTTTAAATACATAAAACATTTATATGGTTAGTCCAAATGGATTGAGAATAGTGGCTCACACCTGTAATCCCAGAACTTTGGGAGGCCAAGGTGGGCGGACTGCTTGAGCCCAGGAGTTTGAGACCAGCCTGGGCAACACAGGGAGACCTCATCTCTACAAAAATAAAAATGAAAAATTAGCTGGGTGCAGTAGTGTGTGCCACTGGGAGGCTGGAGCAGGAGGATTGCTTCAGCCCAGGAGGTTGAGGCTGCAGTAAGCCACTGCACTCCAAGCTTGGTGAAAGAGTGAGACCCTGTCTCTAAAAAAAATAAAAAATAAAAAGTGACAGTGATACAAGACATACAAGAGAAGTCTCACTGCCAGTCCTCCTCCTCCTACTCCATTCCTTCCCACCTCAGTGGTTAATGCTTTCCACTAGTTTGTTTAATACTGTGTTTCTTTTCACAAAAATAACACATGCACATATTCATTTTCTCTTCTTTCCATATGAAAGACAGTATAATATATATCCTCCTTTGCATCTTACCCCCAACCTCATTATTTGTTGACACAGATCCCTCGTGCTCACATTTATTCCTTCCCATTTCAAAACATTCTGCTCTCACCTAGAACCCGTTCAGAGTTGTTTTTTGTCTAATCTATATTAATGCTAGTTATTTCAGAAGACCATGTGATAACCATGAAAACTTCCCCTTGGCTCTCAGAAAGTTTGCACAAAAAGGCGGGATAGTTGGAGAAAAGGCATATAAATTTATTTTAACATGTCAAGCATGGGGGAATTGTAGGAGAGTGATTACCCAATAACCCAATGGGGCACATAAGCTTACATACCCTTCTTAGGGGAAAAGGAGATGGGGAAGTGTGGATGATTTTAGCATGATTTTTAGGGAAATTTAATGAGCTTGGAGAACTTGCAATGGCCTGGGACAAAGTCTGTTGTGCCCGCAGAGTATGTAATGGTTTGTGACAAAAGTCTGCCTGGCTGTGTTGACAGATTTCAGCCTTTCTCCCTGGATATGAGCTCAGTTAGTGAAAATTTAGGAAGGGACCAGGAGTAATTGTTTTCTTCTTTGGTGGATCTGGGCTCTAGGCAGACAAGAGAACTTCAGAGAACAATCTCTTTCTGTGCTTAGGAAGATGCAAAAGACTGAGACAGAGGCGGGGGTGGGAGGGGGAGGTCAGAGAAGTCCTGTGGTTTCTTCTTCAGTTCAGCATGTCACAGAGCCATATTTGGGGGTATTGGTTTCTGAGTCCCAATATCCACAATATCAGGTCTTTTTGGACTGGCATGACCTCTGGATTCTGAGAGTGTGAGAAGGCAATAGGTCAAAGGTCCAAATGAGGGTGAAAGTCATAATGCAGGTTGACCCCCTCCTTTCTGGCTTCTAGTGTTCTTGTGTCTCTTGGGACGTGGGTGACTTGGGAGATGGGTTTGGGGGAGGGGCTTTGACACTGGAGGATTATGGAATGTTGCCAGGACAGAAGTGGTTTCTGTGCCAATCAAAGGGTATACTTTTTTAAAATTGAGGTAAATTTTGTATAGCATGAAATTGACCACTTTAACCATTTTAAAGTGTACATCCAGTGGCTTTGTACACTCACCATCTTGTTCCACTATAACATTTTTATCACCCCCAAAGGAAACCTCATACTTATGAAAGAGCCATGTCCCGTTTCCCCCTCCCCCAGGCCTTGGCAACCACCAATCTACTTTCCGTCTTGAATGGATCTGCCTGTTCTGGATATTTCATGTATATGGACTCATACAATGTGTGTCCTTTTGTGTCTGGCGTCTTTCACTCAGGTTCGTCCAAGCTGCAGCATGTATTGGTAGTGCCTTCTTTTCATAATGAAACATCCCATTTTATGAGTGTACTAGAGTCCAGTTTATCCATATACAGTTGATGGACAGCTGAGCTGCTTTTACATTTTGGTCACTCTTTTAACCTCTGTTTCGATTCTTCTGGGTACATACTAGAAATGGGACTTTTGAGTCTTATGGCAACTCTATGTTTAAATTTTTTTTTTTTTTGATGCAGAGTTTCGCTCTTGTTGCCCAGGCTGGAGTACTATGGGGCGATCTAGGCTCACTAGAACCTCTGCCTCTGGGGTTCAAGAGATTCTCTTGCCTTAGCCTCCTGAGTAGCTGGGATTACAGGGGCCCGCCACCACATTCAGCTAATTTTTTGCAGAGACAGGGTTTCACCATGTTGGCCAGGCTGGTCTTGAACTCCTGACCTCAGGTGATCCACCCACCTTGACCTCCCAAAGTGCTGGGATTACAGGCATGAGCCACTGAGCCCAGCCCCGTGTTTAAATTTTTGATGAACAACAAACTGTTTTCCACATCCGCTGCACCATTTTGCAGTCCCACCAGCAATGCAGGAGGGTTCCAGTTTTTCCACATCCTTGCCAATGGTTATTTTCCATTTAAAAAATTACAGCCATCCTCGTGAGTGTGAAATGGTCAACTGTTAATACCCTTTTTGACACTAGCTTCAGGTGTAAAAGGATATGCTCTAATGTTGCCCTTTGGTTTCATGAAGCTGCTTAAAGCTTCCAGTTTCTTGTAAATAAGATTAGACTTTGTTACTGCCACATTAACTTGGTGACTCATGGGATTCACGGCTGTAGCAGGGGAATCCTGTTGTATTCTAAGTGGTGTGATTTGCATGTGTCCCCCAAAGTTCATGTGTTGGAAACGTAATCACCAATGCAATAATGTTGAGAAGTGGCACCTTTAAGTGGTGATTAGGTCATGGGAACACAGCTCTCATGAGTGGATTCAGGCCATCATTGGGGGACTGGGTTAGCTATCAGAGCAGTGACTTCGATATACAATCAGGGAATTCTGCCCCCTTTTCTTTCTCCTGCATGTGTTCTCTCTCACCATATGATGCCTTCTGTCATGGATGACCCTCATCCATGTTCTTGGACTTCCCAGCTCCAGAACCATGAGCCAAATAAACTTCTGTGCTTTGTAAATTACACTATCTGTGGTACTTTGGTGCAGCAGCAGAAAATGAACGAAGGCACTAAGCACGATGTTACCCTGAACATTTGCAAAAAACCCCAGCTTTTTACATCACAGAGCCACACTCAAAATGCGTTATGGGAATATAGAAAAACAGAGGTTGGGGAGGTGACATTAATTGAGGTGAGGGGTGTGAAATAATCATTGGGACGGGTGACCTTTAGGGCCATTTTTAAGTGATTTGTGTGATCAAAATAACTGGCCCAGGCCTGAGGAATCCAGGCATCCTGACAAAACCACATGAATGAGGAGAATAGCACTTTTCACGACCAGTGCCCCAGGGGAATTTTCCAGGAAGGCATCTTACTATGTTGCTCAGGTTGGCTGGCTACCACTAGTGAGCCCAGACCCAGAGGCTGGGACACCTCAGTGAGTCAGAGCCCAGATCAGGGTGGGTGAGAATTACCACTTCCTGTCTATGAAAAACACTTACATGAATGTTTGTTCCCACCACGGCTAAGAATCAAATCATGTTCTTTCTCCGTGGCTCAGCCTCAAGTCCCTGACAAACTCTTGAAAAACCCAAGGCACTACCCAAAGTAGTTTACATGGGGAGGTCCGAGGTGGTTTCCCTATGGCTGGTTGATGATTTTAATTACAGTATTTTTCAGGATTGGTAGCCAAGCAGATGTTATTAACATTAACCAACGAATCCAGGGCTTATCTCACGTCATCCTCATGGCAAGTAAAGCACCAGAGCAGTTTGGAAGTGGGGAAATGCCACAGGGTGGATCAGGAAAGACTGGATGGAGGAGGGGCCATTTGTGTAGGACCTACCTGAAAGGATGGATAGAAGGAGACAGCGGGAGTGAAGGGGAGGATGGAGGCAGGGAGGTAAAGGTGACATCCCCACACAAGCATCGAGCAATGCCAAGCATCCCAGCATAGAATGGACTTCTGGATACACCCAAATTTATCCCAAAATTATTGTGACAATGTGATTAAAAGAAAATTTTGTGGTCAAAATGTTAAAGTTTGACATTACAAAACAGGAATAATTATATCTTGACACTGTTAATTAAAACATTTTTCCCACAGTCACTGTACTGAATATTTGCCAGGCTAATAAGACACTTTCAACTGGGATAAGTGGAGAAGTGGATATTTTGGGGACTCCCCAGGCTACATTGGACAGTCTCTTTAACCCCAGGATCCAGGTGTAGTTATTAAAAGTATCCACTTTCACTGCCCAAAGCGTCTCAGTTTAGACAATAAATTATACATTCACTCTATTTATCATGGATTTTAAATTGTTTTTCAAAAATTGTGGTAAAATAGGTATAACCTAAAATTTAACCCCTTTAAGTGTAGAGCTCCATGGAATTAAGTACGTTCACCTGGTACAACCACCACCCACTCCCCATTCTCCCCTTCCCCCAGCTCCTTGCAACCAACCACAATTCTATGTCTATGAATTTGACTACCCTAGGTACCTCTTATAGGTGGAATCACACAGTATTTTTCTTTTGTGATTTGCTTATTTCACTTAGTATAATGTCTTCAAGTTTTGTCCATATGAGAGCATGTGTTGGAATCTCCTTCCTTTGTGTTGAATAATACTCCATTGTGTGTGCATTAGTTTGTTCTTGGATTGCTATAAAGACATACCTGATACTGGGCCGGTCACGGTGGTGCACGCCTGTAATCCCAGCACTTTGGGAGGCCAACTTGAGAGGATCACTTAAGTCCAGGAGCTCAAGACCAGCCTGGGCAACATGGCCAAACTCCATCTCTATGAAAAATACAAAAATTAGCTGGGCATAGTGGCCCATGCCTGTAGTCCCAGCTACTCAGGAGGCTGAGGTGGGTGGATCGCTTGAGCCTGGAGAGGTCGAGACTGCAGTGAGCTGTGTCATGCCACTGTTCTCTAGCCTGGATAACAAAGCAAGACCCTGTCTCAAAAAAAAAAAAAAACCCAAAACCTGAGACTGGGTAATTTATAAAGAAAAAGAGTTTTATTGGCTCACGATTTCACAAGCTGTACAAGAAACATGATGCTGGCCTTCTGCTCAGCTTCTGGGGAGGCCTCAGGAAATTTACAATCATGGCAGAAGATGAAGGGGAAGCCAGCACTTACCATGTGGCCAGAATAGGAGAAAGTGGGGGGAGGTGCTGCACACTTTCTAAACAACCAGAACTTGTGAGAACTCACTCATTATACAGTACCAAGGAGGGTGCTAAACCATTCATGAGAACTCTGCCTTCATGATCCAATCACCTCCCATCAGGTCCCACCTCCAACACTGGGGATTATAATTGGACAGGAGATTTGGGTGGGGACACAGATCCAAACCATATTAGTTTATCAATGGATAAACGCAATGTATTATCAATTCACCCACATTTCTTTGATGGAAGCAGCACTTGGGCTGCCTTTCCCTTTTGGCTATTGTGAATAATGCTGGCATGAACATGGGTGTACAAATAGCTGTGTGTGGCTCTGCTTTCAGTTCTTTTAAGTGTATACCCAGAAGTGGAGTTCCTGGATCATACGGTAATTCTATTTTTAATTTTTAGAGAAAATGCCACTCTGTTTCCAACAGTGGTTGTACCATTTTACATTCCTATTCGTACAAAGATTCCAATTCTCCGACATCCTTTCTTTCTTATGATAGCCATTCTAGTAGGTAAGAAGTGGCGTCTCCTTGTGGTTTCGATATGAATCTCTCTAATGATGATGTGCTGAAGTGCCTGCTGCCATCATAGCTCACTCAAACTCTTGGCCTCAAGGGATCCTCCTGCCTAGTCTCCTGAGTAGCTGGAAGTACAGACATGTGCCACCACACCTGGCTATTTTAAAAAATTTTTAAGTTGTTTATAGAGATGGGGTTTCACCATGTTGTTCAGGCTGATCTTGAACTCCTGGCTGCAAGTGATCCTCCCACCTTGGCCTCTCAAAGTGCTAGGATTAGGATTACAGGCGTGAGCCACCATGCCTGGCTAGCCAGTCTTCTCTAGAGAAATGTCTATTCAAGTTTTTTGTTTATTTTTGTATTGTTTGTTTTTGTTGTTTTTGAGTTTTAGGGGTTCTTTATATATTCTGGATATTAATTCCTTATCAGATGTAATCATGGATTTTTTTACATGATTTTGAAACTTTTCTTCCTTGTAAAATTTTGAGATCTAAAGGATTCCCAGGCTGGGCGTGGTGGCTCATGCCTGTAATCCCAACATTTTGGGAGGCCAAGATGGGAAGATCTCTTGAGCCCAGGAGTTCACGACCAGTCTGGGCGGCGTAGTGAGAGCTCAGCTATAAAGAAAATTTTAAAATTAGCCAGGCGTGGTTGTGTGCGCCTGTAGTCCCAGCTACTCAGGAGGCTGAGGAAGGAGGATTGCTTGAGCCCAGGAAGTAAAGGCTGCAGTAAGCCGTGATCACGCCATTGCACTCAGCCTGGTGACAGAGCAAGACCCTGTCTCAAACGACAACAACAACAACAAAAGAATTTCCAAATTGGGCTCTTACTGGAATGACTTATGGACCAAATGTATAACTGAATTGTATAACTAATAATTAAATAGCCATTCTAAAGTTTATTTAGCTTAATGTTACAAGTGCAAGTACACCAAATAATTTTTATAAGGATTAGATGTCATAAAGTCTAATGTCTATCATTCTACTTAATAGTCTCATTTAAATCTTCATATTGTGTCGCATCGTAGAAGATACATACATTGTTCTTCTTATTCTTATTTTTTTTGAGACAGGGTCTTGCTCTGTCACTCAGGAGGGAGTGCAGTGGCACGATCTTGGCTCACTGCACCCTCAACTTCCTGGGCTCAAGCAATCCTCCCACCTCAGCCTCCCGAGTAGCTAGGACTAGAGGTGCTATTGTTCTTAAAGTTATCTAGTTAATGCATTATCTTAACCATCAATCTACTTCCTCATTTATCTGTTGAGACAGTCTTAATAACTGTTTTGGTACATAAAACAAATACTTTTCCCAATCATCACTAATTATTGCCGCATTTTACTCTAGCAATAGTAATGGTGCATTTATTCTTCAATGGACTGACAGAACTTCAAAACCTAAAGCATACAATATTTTCTCACTCCTTCTTACATCTTGCATGCTCAACTATAATTGAAAGTGAATGCAGCCTTATCACTGACTCAGAACAGCCCGCCTTGCTGGGGTAACTCCTGATGACATGCAGGCTCCATATCACGATCATTTATGTGGCCACCTTGTCCCTGATGGGCTTCAAGGCACTGAAGCTGCTATCAGTGGAGGGTGTCCAGGTTCTTGGCATTTTGAACAAAGAATTTGGCAAAACACACAAACAAAGCAAGGAAAGAATGAAGCAACAAAAGCAGAGATTTATTGAAAACGGAAGTACACTCCACAGGGTGGGAGTGGCCCGAGAATAGGGTCTCAAGAGCCCAGTTGCAGAATCTTTTGGGGTCCAAATATCCCCTAGAGGTTTCCCATTGGCCACATGGTGTTCACCCCATGCAAATGAAGTAGTGGCTGGAAATCAGTCTGATTGGTTGTGGAAAGCAACTAATCAGAGGCTAAAGTGAGGTTACGAAGTTACACTCGTATGCAAACATCTGATTGGTTGCTTTCTGCAGAAAGGTACTTTCTGCAGAGGTACTTTCCATTTTCCAGCAGAAAAGGGGGATGGTTTGCAAAGGGAATAGCCTCTGGTCCTTTTGTTACTTAGGTATGAAAAGTTGGGGTTTTCCTTTCTATTTAGTTCTAGGAAATCAGTGTGAATCAGCCTTAGGTTTTCTGCCTCCAGACCCTATTCTCCTGCCTCCAAGTGGCCAGTCAGTCTTGGGCCTTCCCAAGGCAGAAGGTGGAGCTGAAAAGCGGACTTCCTTGAATACTGAGGTTGAGTTGAATATTGGTATAGGCGCTGGGCAGCCTACATGAAGAATAGAGGAAGGGAGCACCGGAAAGCTGCTTGGGAGAGGATCTCAGGATGCCGGGCAGAGGCGTTTGAGCTTTATCCCTTGGGTAGTAAAGCACGGACCACTGCGGGCTCTCCAGGTTGGGGGTGGGCGTGGGTGGGCGTGAGTGGGCCCACAGGCCTATTTTACTTAGTCTCTCTCTCCCACATCATGGGAGCCATCTTCTCCCTCTTGTGACTCCCTGTCTCATAAACCAGAGAAGATGATTTAGTGCTTATGAAAAGCACTCCAGTGCTGACAGGTGCCCTAAGGCCACCACCATCATCCCTAAGGATTTCTCTTTTTGTCTGAGTGCTGCAGCTGCAGAATCATCCAGGGTTTGGCCTCTGTCCCCAGATTGTGGAGGAGAAAAGAGCAAATATAGGCCAGGCATGGTGGCTCACGCCTGCGATTGCAACACTTTGGGAGGCTGAGGCAGGCAGATCACTTGAGTCCGTGTGTTTGAGACCAGCCTGGGCAACATAGTGAGATCCTGTCGCTTAAAAAAAAAAAAAAAAAAGCCAGGACAGGTGGCACGTGCCTGTAGTCTCAGCTACTTGGGAGGCTGAGGCGGGAGGATTGCTTGAGACTGGGAGCTACAGTGAGCCATGATTGCACCACTGCACTCCAGCCTGGGAGACTGAGACCCCGTCTCAAAAAAAAAAAAAGAAAAAAAAAGACCAAATAGTCCCAAAACATACAAAAGAACCACCACAGACCTCACAGTACAATATCCAAAAGACCTGAAAAATGTATACCCTTCAAAGTAGGTGCCCCTCCCATTCTGTTCTTAGGGTTCCTGTTTTCTTTTTCCCTGAAGGCAACCAGGCTTCCAGCTTCTTATGGGTCTTTGCAAAGATATTTTTCTAGAGATTGTCTCCACAGTAACTCTACAACCAAATAAGGATAAATAAGGTGCCGGGCATGGTGGCTCACACCTGTAATCCCAGCACTTTGGGAGGCCGAGGTGGGCAGATCACAAGGTCAGGAGTTTGAGACCAACCTGACCAACAAGGTGAAACCTCGTCTCTACTAAAAATGCAAAAAAATTAGCTGGGCGTGGTGGCGTGTGCCCATAATCCCAGCTACTCAGGAAGCTGAGGCAGGAGAATTGCTTGAACCCAGGAGGCGGAGGTTGCGGTGAGCCGAGATTGTGCCGCTATAGTCCAGCCTGGGCGACAGAGTGAGACTCTATCTCAATAAATAAATAAATGAATAAATAAATAAATAAGGCTTTGGTTTCTTTCTTTTTTTTTTCATAAACAGTAGTGTACCATACACACTTCTCTGTGCTTTTTTTCCACAGTATATTTTGGAGCTTGTCCCACTTTTGCTCATAAAGCGTTTCCTTTTTCCTGCTTGCAGCTACGTGGTACTCCATTACATGGATGTCCCATCATTTTTTAACCAGTCTCTTAATGATGGACATTTGAGTGGTTTCTGCTCTTTTTGTAATAAACAATATTGCAGTAAATAAGTGTGGATTTGTCATTCCACATGTGAGCGTATCTCTAGGATACATTCTTCCTTCATGTAGAACTGTAGGGTCAAAGGGCCCGCACGGCTACAATCTTGATTAATATTACCAGAATTTCTCCCACTAGGATTGTACTGATTTACATTTCCACCAATAATGCTTCGGAGTACCATTTCCCACCTTACTCACGTCGTGTGCTATCAAGCTTTTGAATGGGTGCCAATCTGAAAGAGGAAACTGGTACCTCAGTGTACTTTTAATCCTGCATGTTTCTTCTTAAGAGTGACATTGAGACGGCATGGTGGCTCACGCCTGTAATCATAACATTTTGGGAGGCTGCAGCAGGCAGATTGCTTGAGCTCAGGAGTTTGAGATCAGCCAGGGCAACATGGTAAAACTCTGTCTCAACAAAATACACAAAAATTAGCTGGCCATGGGGGCACTCACTTTTAGTCCCAGCAACTCAGGAGGCTGAGGCAGGAGGATCACCTGGGCCTCTCAAGAGGTAGAGGCTGCAGTGAGCTGTGATGGCACTACTGCACATCAGCCTGGGCAACAGAGCAAGATCCAGTCTAAAAAATAAATAAATAAATAAATTAATAAATAAATAAAGTGACGTTGGTTGAGCAATTTTCTATTGTTTAAAAGTCATTGTATTTCCTTTTTTGTGAACCATCTGTTCATCTCCCCCTTTCCCCCTTTTCTGTTGGGTTGTTAGCATTTTCTCACTGATTTGCTTGTATATCAGTGGTGAGAACTTTTTTTCCTTTCAGTTTGGCATTTATCTTTTGACTTTGCTTATGGTGGCTTTACAGAAAGACTTTATTTTTGGCCAGGCATGGTGGCTCACACCTGTAATCCCAGCACTTTGGAAGGCCAAGGCCGGTGGATCATCTGAGGTCAGGAGTTTGAGACCAGCCTGGCCAACATGATTTCTGTCATCAGACTTTTTATAGTTATTTTCACGTGGATCCTATACATACTTTGGTAGATTCACACCTAGACATTTAATTTTCTTTTTGATGCTGAAGTAAATAGTATTGTATTTTAAATGTCAAAACCCTGTCTCTATTAAAAATACAAATATTAGCCAGGTGTAGTGGCGGGTGTCTGTAATTCCAGCTGCTCAGGAGGCTGAGGCAGGAGAATTGCTTGAAACCAGGAGGCAGAGATTGCAGTGAACTGAGATCACACCACTGCACTCCAGCATGGGCAACAGATTTCATTTCCAAAAAAAAGAGAAGATTTTTAAAAACAGTTTTAGTTCTATGGGAAAATTGAGCAGGTAATACAGAGAGTTCTGGTATATTGCCCTCTCCCTCCCACATAGATTCCCCTATTATTAACATTTTTGTACTGCTGTGGTACATTTGTTACAATTAATGAACAAATAATAGTATTATTATTATTAACTAAAGATGATTTAGTTTACATTACTTTCTAAAGTCCATAGTTTATATTAAAATTAATTCTGTGTTGCACAGTTCTGTGAGTTTGGACAAATGCATAATGTCATGTATCCACCATTAAGGTATTATACAGAATAATTTCACTGTGCTAAAAATCCCCTGTGCTCTCCCTATTTTCTCCCAGTCTGTGGCTTGTCTTATCATGATCTTTTTTACAAGACTGCCAGCTTTGTATGCCAGCAACAGACCAATACACTGAGACAGAAAGGTTTGCAGCAGAAAAAGAATTTAGTAATTGCAAGGTTGCCCAACAAGGAAACCATAGAATTCTCAAGCTTCAAATCTCTTTTGTCAAGGAGTTCTGGGCAAGGGTTTTTGGGGGGATGGTGGAAGTTGAGTGGCTGGAAAATAGGGATTGCCAATTGGTCAGGGAAGGGGATGAAGTCATCAGGATGTGAAAACTGCATTCTTCTATGAGTCAGCCTCTCACCAGGCCCTTCAGACCAGCTGGCGTCAGTAGTTTTCTTAGTATGCAGAACCTAGAGGAGTAACTCAGACAGAGAGCTTATTATCTCACATTGCCTTAGGTTTATCTATAGAACAAGGAGTGTCGCGACAAGGGCTATGTTATCTTGGGTAGTGAGCAGTGGCCAGCTATGAGGAGGTGGGCAAAAGGGCAGTGGCTTAATGATGACTGTTGATTGTCCTGCAAGCCTAGTTGAATTTTACTTTTTCCCCTTAATCACTTTTACAAAATTTTCTTGGGGACAGTTTCAATCATAACAGTGTCTTTCACAGAGCAGAAGTTTTTAATTTTAATAAAGTCCAACTTATCATTTTTTTCTTTCATTGGTTATAATTTTGGTGTTATCTAAAAACATTAACAAACCCAAGGTCACTTAGGTTTTCCCCCATGTTACCCTCTAGAAGTTTTATAGTTTTGTGTTTTATATTTAGTTTTAAGTTAATTTTTGTGAAAGGTATAAAGTCTTTGGATTCTTTTTTTTGTTTTTCTTTTTTGTTCTGCATATGGATGTCAATTGGTCCTGCACCATTGCTGAATGACTAATTCAATTCTCCATTGAATTGCCTTTTCTTTTTTGTTGAAGATCAATCAGTTGACTATATTTGTATTGGTCCATTTCTGGTCTCTTTAATCTGTTTCATTGATCTATTTGTCTTTTTTTTTTTTTTTTTACAAATGCAATGCTATCTCAATTATTGTAGCTTTATGGTAAGTCTTAAAGTTGGATAGTGTCAGTCCTCTAACTTTGTTCTTTCTCAGTATTGCGTTGGTTATTTTGAGTCTTTTGCCTTTCCATGTAAACTTTAGAATCAATGTATTGCTATACATCAAATAATCTGCTAGGATCACACTGAGTCTATAGATCAAGTTAAGAGGAATTGACATCTTAAACAATATAGAGTCTTTCTATCCGTGAACATGAAATAGCTCTCCTTTTATTTAGATCTTCTTTAGTTTCTTTCATCAGACTTTTTATAGTTATTTTCATGTGGATCCTACACATACTTTGGTAGATTCACACTTAAACATTTAAATTATTTTTGGTGTTGAAGTAAACAGTATTGTATTTTAAATGTCAAATTCCAATCATTCATTACTGGTGTATATGAAAGCAATACTTTTGTATATTAACCTTGTAGCCTGCAACCTTGTTATAGTTGCTTATTAGTTTTAGGAGTTTCTTTGTTGATTCTTTGGGATTTTCTACATAGACAATTGTGTCATCTGCAAACAAAGGTAATTTTTATTTCTTCCTCCTCTATTTGCATATCTTTTATTTCCTTAGTGTATAGCCAGGAATTCCAGTATGATATAGAAAGGACTGGTAAGAGAGAACATCCTTGACTTGTTCATGATTTTAGGATAAAACATCTAGTTTTACACCATTAAGTCTGATGTTAAATGTAGGGCATTTTTGTAGCTGTTCCTCATCAGGTTGAGGGAGTTCCTCTCTATTCCTAGTGTGCTGAGGATTTTGGGTTGTATTTTTATCATGAATGGGTATTGAATTTTGTCAAATGCTTTTTCTGCATTTATTGACGTGATCATATGGTTTTTCTTTTTGAGCCTGTTGATGTGATCGATTACATAAATTGATTTTACAATGTGAGCCAGACTTGAATACTTGAAATAAATCTCAGTGTCAGACAAATATGACATTACTGAATGATTTGTAAATATTTCATTGAGGATTTTTGCATCTATGTTAATGAATAATATTAGTTTGTAGTTTTCTTTTCTTGCAATGTCTTTATCTAGTTTTGGCATTAGAGTAATGCTGGCTTCATAGAATGAGTTAGGAAGTGTTTCCTGTATTTCTTTTTTCTGGAAGCAATTTTAGAAAACTGGTATCTTTCTGTTCCCTTAAATGTTGCTAGAATTCACCAATGAAACCATCTGATTGGGTACTTTCTATTTTGAAAGGTTGTAATAGCTATGGGCCTATTTAGATTATTGATTTCTTCTTGTGTAAGTTTTGGTAGACTGAATATTTCAAGGAACTGGTCCATTTCACCTAAGTTATCAAATTCGTGGGCATAGAGTTGCTTAAAATAGTCCTCTATTGTCCTCTTACTGTCCATAGTATCAGTAGTGATTGTCCCTCTTTCTTTTCTGATGTTAGTAATTCGTACCCTCTCTCTTTAGTTAGCCTACTTAGAGGTTTGTCAATTTTATTGATTTTCTTTTTTTTTTTAAACAGCTTTTGGTTTTGTTGATTTTCTCTACTAATTTCCTATTTTCAAGTTCATTGATTTCTGTTTTAATGTTTGCTATTTCTTTTCTTCTGCTTGCTTTGGGTTTATATTACTCTTTTTCTAGTTTCTTCAGGTGGAATCTTAGATTATTAAGTTTAGATTTCTAATGTGTTAATTCAATGCTATAAACTTCCCTCTATACACTGCTTTTGCCACATTTCACAAATTTTGGTAAGTTGTATTTTCATGTTCATTTAGTTCAAACTTTTAAAAATTTCTATTGAGACTTCTTTGACCCATGTATTATTTAGAAGTGTGTTGTGTAATCTCCAAATATTTTGGAATTTTTCAGTTCTCTCTTTTTTTTTTTTTTTTTTTGAGAGAGTCTCGCTCTGTCACCAGGCACCAGGCTGGATTGCAGTGGCGTGATCTCGGTTCACTGCAACCTCTGCCTCCCGGGTTCAAACAATTCTCCTGCCTCAGCCTCCTGAGTAGCTGGGACTACCGAAGTGCATTACCATGCCCAGCTAATTTTATTTTTTATATTTCAGTAGAGATGGGGTTTCACTATGTTGGCCAGGATGGTCTCAATCTCTTGACCGTGTAATCCACCCACCTTGGCCTCCCAAAGTGCTGGGATTATAGGTGTGAGCCACCGCGCCCAGCCTTTGTTATTAATTTCTAGTTTAATTCCATTGTGGTCTGAGAATATACTTTGCATGATTTCAATTCTTTTAAACTTGTTTATGTTTCATATATGGCACAGAATGTGGTCCATCGTGGTGAATATTTCTGGTAAGCATGAGAAGAATGTGTATTCTACTGTTGGATGAATTAGTTTATAAATGTCTATTATATCCTGTTGATTGATGCTGCTGTTCAGTTCAGCTATATCCTTACTGGATCTGTCAGCTACTGATATAAGGATGTTGAGGTCTCCAACTATAAGAATGGGTATTTTAATTCACCTTGCAATTCTACTAGTTTTTGTCTTACATATTTTGACATTGTTATATACATATATGTCAAACATTATTCTATTTTCTTGGAGAATTGATCCCTTTATCACTATATATGTTCCTCCTTCTCCCTTGTAATTCTCCTTGTTCTCAGGTCAGCTTTATCTGTAACTAACATAGTTGCTCTACCTTTCTTTGATTACAGTTTGTATGGTATGCTGCGTACCATTACTGCTCTCATTTCTTTACTTTTTAAAAGTAAAATATTTTTATTGTAGTGAAATATAAATAATGTAAAAATTACCATCCTAACTATTTTTAAGTGTATAGTTCAGTGGCATTCATGTTGTTGTGCAACCATCACCACCATCCATGGTGAGTTCATTTTGGAGACCAATCCATATTAGAGTTCTTCAGAACTCTTCCATCTTGTAAAACTGAAATTCTATACCCATGAAACAAAAACCAATTATACTTTCTGTCTCTATGAATTTGACTACTCTAAGACACCTTAGAAGTGAAATAATACAGTATTTGTCTTTGTGTGACTGGCGTGATAACGAAACTATCACAAAAGACTCTGTCAAAACCCAAACCTTGCACAAAAGTCATCGTAACCTTACACAAAAAATACTTCTGCAAGGAAATCTGCTCAGTAAAATTGCCTGTTCAAGCTTGTACTGGCATCATCTTTGTTATTGACCCTTGTAGTCAAAGATAATAATTTCAAAACAATCTTATAATCCTCCTCATTCTTCCTCCTTAAATATGCAGTTTACTATGGCACACACATTCTCATTGCAATGCTCTATTCCTGAATAAATATCTTTTTCTTTTAGAGAGCCTCTCTCTGTTAGTTAGGTTGACAGTTTTTAACTGCCTTTCAGCATGCCTTGTAATTTTTGGTTGAAAGCTGGACACGATGTATATGATAATAGGACCTGAGGTAACTGGATTTATAGTGAGAGGTTTTTTGTTAATCTGACTAGGAGCTGGGCTATGTTTAATGTTTCTCATAGCTGTAGGTGTCAGAAGCTTTACTTTCCTCTAATTTCAGGTGTTTTTTTTTCTCTATTGTTTTGGGTTTCCCTAAGAACTCTATCTTTTTTTTTTTTTTTGAGATGGAATTTTGCTCTTGTTGCCCAGAGTGGAGTGCGGTGGCACCATCTTGGCTCATGGCAATCTCTGCCTCCCAGGGTCAAGCAATTCTCCTGCTTCAGTTTCCTGAGTAGCTGGGATTACAGGTGCCCACGACCACACCCGGCTAACTTTTGTATTTTTAGTAGAGACAGGGTTTCACCATCTTGGCCAGGCTGGTCTTGAACACCTGCCCTCAGGTGATCCACCTGCCTTGGCCTCCCAAAGTGTTGAGATTACAGGTGTGAGCCACTGTGCCTGGCCAAGAACTCTATTTTATATAACTTTTTCAGTTATAGTCTACTTTTATTATATTGGAGCCTGTTGATGTAGGTGGGTGTACCCCCCAAATTCCCGTTCACCTGGAAACTCAGAATATGAGTTTATTTGGAAGTAGGGTCTTTGTAGATGGAAGTATATAAATTAAGATGAGGTCTTGCTGGATTAAAGAAGTCCTTAAATCCAATGACATGGCCTTATAAAAAGAGGAGAGGATACACAGAGACAAAGACACAGAGGTGAAGGAATTCAGAATGTTTCACCCCAAAATGTGTCACTCTGGCACAAGGATTATTTTGCACTAAGCACTTAAATAGCAGGTGCAAGAAGGTTACTCTGGCCCTCCCTCAACTTTTTTTTTTTTCCTAAAAGCAGGAGATAAAACCCTCTTGGAAGGCAAAACCCTCCTGGAAGGTAAAATCCTCCTGGAAGGAAGATAAAACCTTCCATATGGAAGATGGAAGATATCTTCCCTATACCAGGAGGAAAGTAAACGTACTTATCATCAAGGACAAAAAGCTGAAGCTGAGAGAAATCTGCACACACAAACTTTGTTAGCCTGACCCTTGTCTTCCTTGTCACTTTTCTACCCAATCAGCAACCCTAGCACAAGCCCCTTTGCCTTAACACATTTTCACAGTTTTACTATTCTTTGCCCAACTCAGTATATAAATGTTTAACTATTGCATCTTTTTGGGTCTTCATGTCTACTGCCCCCCAAAACTCATATACTGGAAATGTAATTCCCAGTGCAACAGTGTTGGGAGGTGTTTAGGTCATGAGAACGCCACTCTCATAAATGAATTAGTGATGCTATAGAAAGGATTCACCCGCTCCGATTTTCTACCACGAGGACACAGCATTTATGCACTTGGGAGGACTCACCATTCAAAGCGCCATCTTGAAATCAGAGTCTGGACTCTTACCAGACAATGAACCTTTTGGTACCTTGATCTTGAACTTCTCAGGCTCCAGAACTGTGAGAAATAAATTTCTGTTCTTTATAAATTACCTACTCTGTGGTATTCTGTTATAATAGCACATTTTGGACTAAGACAATTTTCTTCTGAAGGCTCACATGTCACATAAAGCTTGTATTAAATACATTTGTACACTTCAAAGTCCTGTTCATCTGTCTACGTCTGTTTAATTCTCAGGCCCCATTGAAAACCCTAATAAGGTAGAGATCAAATTTTGGCTCCCCTCTAGAGAGAAGGCCATGTAATGGTAGAGGCAGAGGTTGGAATGAGGCAGCTTCAAGCCAAAGAATGCTGAGAATTGCCAGCAACCACCAGAAACTCGGCGGAGGCAAGGAAGGCTCCTTCCCAGCACCTTCAGAGAGGGCGTAGGCTGGGTAGCACCTGGCTTTCAAACTTCCAGGTTCCAGAACTGTGAGATAATACATCTCTGTTGGTTCAGTCACCCAGTGTGTGGTATTTTATTTATGGCAGCCCTAGAAAACTAATACCAGAAGGTACTGGGGAGGAGAAACATTGTGTAAATCTTATAATTAAATCCCTGAGCTGTGGCCTTTCTCTTTTTCTCCCCTGATGGAGACTAAAAGGCTCACTGCCCTTCCCCTAGGGCTGATAAGGTGCTGATAAGGCAGCATCCTTTGATGGGAACACTTAAGGAGAACAGAATGCTCCAGGCTTTCAAAATGGTTACTTTTCCTACTTTTCCACCGGGCATGGTTTTAAATGGTTACTTTTCCTCTCCTTTAGCCTGAAGACTGGGGATTTTTCTCCTGTCTTCACAGTGAGAAACTGGTGCCCTTCCTGGAGGTAACCCCAGGAAAATGTGGGGCTTCCCTACTACAGGGACCCCAGGAGTCTGTAACACTTAAGCTTGTCCAAACACTCAGCCTCCGGTAACTCATTAACTACCATGTAAGGGCCCCTCCAAGTTGCCCGCTCCAGGGTGGCTTCTGCTTCTGGAAGGTAAGTTGTGGTTCTCTATATTCCTCTGTCTCTTCTGTTTTCAGGGTGCGCGCTTTGCCTTGTGACCGCCATTTTCTGCAGAATCTAAGAAAAGTTGTTGCTTTTCAGTTTGTTTAACTGTTTTGCTTGTAAAGATGGAAGTAATGACTTCCAGGATCTTTCCTGTCAGATCTGTCTTATGGTGATTTTTTTTTTTTTTTTTGGTCGTTCAGAAGTTTTCGTGGTTTTATACTGGAATTCTGTCTCCCTACTAATTCTTTTTTTCTTCCCAAAGCACTTTTTTTCTTTGCTAAAGACTATAGGGAAACATTTGAATAACAAAAGTCAGACACAGCAAAGTTACAGAGGCCCAGAATCATAAAAACTCAGAGTAATGGCTTTCTGGTCTGTGATTCTGACTTCCCTTTTAGAAATTTCTGGACGCCCCAGTAACTTCTGTGTTTTACCTTCCTGGCTGATGGTCAACCCTCTTATACTGGCACTGCACAGTTTTTATCTTGTCAGTCTCAAAAGTTGTTTCCTGTGTTTCCTTGTCTTCAGCTTACTTTGTATGCAATTTGAGGTCCAAGGCTCAGGCTTCTCTGACCTTGGCAGCTGCCCGGAGTCTTGTATAAAGCCAGTTTGTGACTAAGGCTCTGGGACAATGTGCCATCAGTTGAATTATATACTTTCCTCCAGTTGGTTTGGTGTAGAATAAGTTATATATTTTGCTAAATTGCCTCTTGCCAGCACCTAAGCCCAGGCATGTACTGGTAGGTCTACCCTGTGATCCAGGCATTGATATGGATAGGCAACCCCAAGGGAGAGCTTTTCTGAGTCTAACATTTATGTCAGATATATGTCCAAACCCCGATTTCTCTTTAAAAACACTTCATATATGTGTCTCACACAACCAATGCATGTGCATTGTAGGTAACTTGGGAAATACAGGTAAGTGTATAAAGACAAAAATGAAAATGATCCATAAAACCCTAGTCACCATTTTGATGCAATTCTTCTGGCCTTTTCACTATGAAGGGTTGTTTAGCAATCCTCAAAAATCAAGGATTACTGTTGCTGTGATTGTTATCTGTGCATACAAAAAAAAAAAAAAATACAGTGCTTTAGGTATGTGCCTGGGCTGACTTTCGAAGTCAAATGCATCTGAGTTCAAATCCCGGGTCGTCATTCACTGGATGAACTTGGGCAAGCTGCTTCTCTGTGTTGCAATTTCCTCATCTGAAAAATGGACCTGTTATCTCCTACCTCAGGATTGTTGGGAATAACTAAATGATTTTATGTATATAAAGCAACTTTGGTTTTCTTTTTTTTTGAGATAGGGTTTCACTCTGTTGTCCAGGCTGGAGTGCAGTGACGCAATCACAGCTCACTGCAGCCTTGACTTCCCTGGGCTCAGGTGCCAGCTTCCTGAGTAGCTGGGACTACAGGTGTGCACCACCATGCCTAGCTAATTTTTAAAATGTTTTTCTAGAGACAAGGTTTCACCATGTTGCCCAGGCTGGTCTCCAAGTGATCTGCCCACCTTGGCCTCCCAAAGTGCTGGGATTACAGGCATGAGTCAGGTGCCTGGCCTGCTGAAAGCCATTAAACCACAACACTGGCAGCAAAGTATTTGATAAATGGAGCAGTTGGAGGAGAAAAAGCATGAGGAGGAGGAAGAAAAGTGGGAACCAAGACTATGTCGATTTCCATTTTTGGAATCGCAGTGACCTTGCCCTGCACATTGTACTTCCCATGGTATTTCCAGTTGGAGAGTTCCTGCTGCTTGAAATGCAATTTATGGCAGTCATAAACCAAGATTTCAGCGTGCCTTCCCAGAAGAAAGCCAGCTAATAAGGATAGAAGGAATGATAGAATTAGATCATCACTATTTTGTAAAGACCCTCATTATAACGAATTCAGTCAGCATCATCAATGGATGCTAAGAGCATAAGGTGAGAAGTCCTTGGGTATGCGATATTTACACAGCACCAAACTATCATGTTGCAGATGATGTATCAATTACAGTGGGGAGATCTTTTGGACATCACCTGAACTAAATGATCAAAATTAGATTTACATTAAGTGAAATAAAAGACAAACATCTCATGTTCTCAATTATTTGTAGGATCTAAAAATCAAGATAGTTGAACTCATGGAGATACACAGTAGGATGGTTACGAGAGTTTGGGAAGGGTAGTGGTGGTGGTTGCAGGGGTGGGAGGGCTGTCAGAGGGAGGTAGGGATGGTTAATGGGTAAAAAAAATAGAAAGAATGAATAAGACCTACTATTTGATAGCACAACAGGTTGACTATAGTCAATAGTCACTTCACTGAACATTTTAAATTAACTAGAAGAGTATAAATGTTTGTAACACAAAGGGTAAATGCTTGAGGGGATGGATACCCCATTCTCCATGATGTTATGATTGCATGTCTGTATCAAAACATCTCATATAGCCTCCTATAAATACATATGCCTACTTTGTACCCACAAGAATTTTAAAAATATTTTAAAAATTAGGTTTACAAATAATGAGACTAACATTATGTGCCTTCTGATGTGATAACAGTGGTATCCTCTTATCTGTGGTTCCACTGTCCTCAGTTTTAATTACTGCCGTCAGCCACAGCCTGAAAATGCTAAATTTAAAATTCCACAAATAAACAATTCATAAGTTTGATTTATTTATTTATTTTACAACTTAAACTTTATTTACTTGACTGAGCGCTTATTGTACATAAAATGTTTTATGTGGTTGATCTTAGGTTTGTTTGCACTGACTTCAGGGAGTCTGGTTTTCTATGCCCAAGATTGTTCAGTTTCTTTCAGGTCAAGGTGGGAACTTTCATATATTTTTCACTCCTTCTCTGGCAATTCTTTGCTTTGCTTAATTATACCTACAATGAAACCAGCATCCCAACTCACCAAGATAAATCCTCCTCCTCCAACATCACATGATCTTCTACTAGGTAACAAAAAAAAAATGTCCAAAGCCAGCCACAACAGATCCTAATGAACCATACAATATTGAATCCCAGGCACAGGAAATATTTTCAACACCTAAAATTCCTAGGAGCTTAAAGAACTTTCCCTTCGGCGGCCACGGGGAGACTCCGTGCCTCCACCTGCCCTGCACCACCCGGGCCATGGGAGCGGAAACCCAGCCAGTGCGCCCCTCCCCGTCCCCCAACAATTCACAGGCTTTAAATTACGCACTGTTCTGAGCAGCGCAATGACATCTCTCGCTGTCCCACTCCATCCTGCTCAGGATGTGAAGCATCCCTTTGTCCGGCGTATCCGTGCTGGAGCCACCATCGGCCGTTAGTCACTAGCCCACTAGCCGTCTAGCTTATCAGATCGGCTGTCCTGGTATCGCAGTGCCAGTGTTCAAGGAACCCTTATTTTACTAAATAATGGCCCCAAAGCACAAGCGTAGTGATGCCAGCAATTCAGATATGCTAAAGAGAGCCCTAAAGTGCCTCCTTTAAGCGAAAAGGGAAGAGTTCGAACTTAAGGAACAAAATCATTTGCTTAGATTGCCAAAATCTATGGTACGAATAAAATTTATTTGTGAAATTGTGAAGAAAGAAAAAGCATTTGTACTGGTTTTGCTGTTGTACTTCAAACTGCAAACGTTATGACCGCAGTGTGTGATAAGCACTTAGTTAAGATGAAAAAGACATGACATTCGTGGGTGGAAGACCTGAACAGAAACTTGTTCTGATTGGCGGCAGTCAGGCTTGTACTCTCTGCAGTTTCAAGCATCCAGGGGGGACGCCTGAAAACAACAACAACAACAAAAAAAACAAAAAACAAAAAACAAACAAAAAACAACAAAGGTTAATCTGAATTACATCATGAGGCAGTAATTAGGCAGAGATTGCAGAATAGTCCGTTAGGCTCTCCAAAAATGTCAATGTCGTGAAAGATTAAAAAAGGTGTGGAGACAGCTCTAGATGAAAATGTGTTCAACAGTCAAATACAAATACAACATACAAATAAATATTATCATTAATTTAGTGGTCTCATTGTGGGAGGCAACATCAATACCTAGAAATTTGGAGCAATTAAGTCATTGTGACCTTACTGTTTTTAAATGGATGAACAAATTTAAATAAAAATTTGATTAGATGCAAGATGAAGATTTTTTTTAAAAAATACAGATTATTACATAATATTGTTGCATCTATAGTAAATGCTAAATTTCTTCATTGTGATGATGGTATTGGGCTATGTAAGAGAATGTTCTTCTTTTAGGAGACACAGGTGAAGTATTTAGGGGTGAAGTGACCCTATGTTTGCAATTTACTCCAAATGCTTCAGCAAAAATGTATCTACATATAATTGGTGAGGGGCAAATGGGTGTTTAAACTGCTTTTCAACTTTTCTGCAAGTTTGACATTTAAAAAAATTAAAAGTTGGCTAGGAGTGGTGGCTCACACCTATAATCTCAGCGCTTTGGAAGGCCAAGGCAGGCTGATCACTTGAGGTCAGGAGTTCGAGACCAGCCTGGCCAACATGGTGAAACTTCTGTCTCTACTAAAAACACAAAAAATTAGCTGGGTGTGGTGGTGCATGTCTGTAGTCCCAGCTACAAGGGAGGCTGAGCAGGAAAATCACTTGAACCCAGGAGGCGGAGGTCGAAGTGAGCTGAGATTGTACCATGCACTCCAGCCTGGGCATCAGAGCGAGACTCCATCTCAAAGTAATAATAATAAAGTAAATAAAATAAATTTGAGGATAAAATCCTGTTTTCAGGTAAACGTTAGAACAAGACCTCCCACTGTCCTAGCTATTGGGATTCCCTCCTAAGGACAATTAGGAATCTTCTAGTTTGAAGTCACTGCTGTAGTTGGGCATGGTGGCTCATGCCTATAATAAAATCCCAGCACTTTGGGAGGCTGAGGAGAGAGGATTACTTGAGGCCAGGAGCTTGAAACCAACCTGGGCAACATAGTGAGACCCTGACTCTATAAAAAAAACGTTAAAATTAGCCAGATGTGGTGGCACATGCCTGTAGTCCCAGCTACTCAGGGGGCTGAGGTGGGAGGATTGCTTGAGCCCAAGAGGTCAAGGCTGCAGTGAGCCATGATCATACCACTGCAGGCACACTCCAGCCTGGGTGATGGAACAAGACCCTGTTTAAAAAAAAAACAACAAAACAAACAAACAGACACTGGCATCATCTTTTCTGGCTGTGTTTTCCCGTATGAGTCTCCTTTACGATCTGCCATGGTTAAGTGTAATCATTCTCTACACTTGAATTGTATTTGGTTTTGCTTTACAATTCTAAGAAGATTCCATTGAGCTGATATTTAATAGGCCCTTGAGTAGTGATACTGCTAATGTGCTACTAAATTTAGTCACTGGAACTGTCTTAACAGGCTGAAGAGAATGTGCAGTGAGAAAAGCCTGTGTTTGGCTTGTGAGAATTATGTACAGTTGTGTAAGGTGAGAACGACTCTGTGAAAGCCACTTTCTTTCCTAAGAACATTTGATCCCCTGTCACATGTGGCCATGACAAGGACTCAGATATGCTGTCACATCAAGGAGACATGGAAAATAGAAAGTCAAAACCTTTCTACTGGGTAAAAATTAAGAGAAAATTCCTTAAGGAAATAACACAAAATCACTAGACAGCTAACAACATTTGTTGTTTGTATTATCTGACAAAATTTCAACAGTGGATTGTGAATTATTCTTTTCTTTGCCACTCAAAGCAGATGGAGATTATAATTTCACAGAAATGGTGTATGAGTTGGGATGCTAGCTCTTGGTGACAGAGATTACTGTCACATAGTAAAGGGATAAAAATAGTGGGAGGAATTCAAAAGATGAATTTGTTTCTAACTGTAATTGCATCAAGGGATGACACATTTCTTTTCACTTGCCAATTCCAATTGTTGGATGAGAACTGCTTAGAAGTCTATATAAAGGATTCCTGGGGCTTTCCAGCTCAGGGAGAATGGGTACAGTAATTGATTAGTGATGTCTATTATGATTTTTTTAAAAGAGTGCAAGTGGCATGGAAGCCATATTTGCTAACATTAAATTCTAAACACAAACTAAATTGAATGCTTAAAAAACACTAACACCTTCAAGAAGGCATTTATTAAAGTAATGATCACTGGGCATGGCTAGTGGGTACAAAAAAAAATAGAAAGAATGAATAAGACCTAGTATTTGATAGCACAGCAGGGTGACTATAGTCAATAATAATTTAATTGTACCTTCAAAAATAACTAAAAGAGTATAAGTGGATTATTTGGAACACAAAAGATGAATGCTTTAGTTGATGGATACCACATTTACCCTGATGTGATTATTACACATCATATGCCTATATCAAAATCTCATGTATCCCACAAATACATACATCTACTATTACCTACAAAAATTAAAAATAAAAAGTTTAAGGCCAGGAGGCTTCTGCCAGTGGCATAGAAAGGAGGGAACTAAGACTGAGATCTGAAAGCCAAGCTTTAAATCCAACGGGAAATGTACTAGAAGAGAGTTAAGCCAAGTCCCCTTCAGGACACAGATTGACTGCTGGGCCAGAGCAGGGGCTTGGCTCTGCCATTGTGTAAACAGATTTCTCTGGCATGGACGGGTATTGACAGTGCCATCTACACTGCATCAGGGGAGGGGGCAAGGAGACCAGGTGCAAGGATGCATGCGGCCCACCTGATTCCAGGGGCAGCTGTTGTGGGCATGATTACGGAGCTGCGTAGCCGGGGCTGTGAAACCTTTGCATCTTGGAACTTGCTCAGAAGCCCTCTGTTATGATTTGGCTTCCTGGGTCTCTTGGCTTGAGCAAGACAAGCGGGAAGCTAGTGATCAGAAGCCAGTGGGAAGCTGTGGTTTCCAGAATGAGCTCAGCTAACATGAGCTGGCTCCACAGGACTGCTCATCAGACCTTGGAGTCTCTCAGGCTGAAGATTCGCCTTGGGAATCCCCCCCAGGAAGGTGGTTCCAGGAGACCAGGGTGCTGTGGGGGACTGCCAGCCTTCTCCTGGCCGTGTGCAGACTCACACCTACTCCTGCTCCTGGTTTTTAAGAAGATCCACGCTGGACAGATGTGTATCCTGGATGCGTCCAGCCTCTCCAGCTTCCTGGGAGATCCTGCTGTTTAGTGCCCTTGTTACAGTCAGCTGAGGGGCACAGGATGCGCAGGTTTTTATCAGGTTCTTGTCCCCTGATAGTATGTGGGAAGCTGTGTTCATTTCTCCTTCCTGCTGTAACACATTGCCATACATTAAGTGTCTTGAAATAACACAAATTTATTACCTTAGAGTTCTCTAGGTTAGAAGTCCAAACAAGTCTCACTGGGCTAAACTCAGGGTGCTGGCAGGACTGCGTTCCTGCTGGACACTCTACAGAAGAACCTGTTTCTCTGCCTTTCCAGCTTCCGGAGACGGTTCTGCCTGCAGCCCTTGGCTCATGGCCCCTTCTTCCGTCTTCAAACCCAGTAAGAGTGGATTGAGTCCTTCTTACATCCTATCCCTCTGTCTCTTCTGCCCTACTCTCTACCTTCAAGAACTCTTGTGATTACATTGGGCCTACCAGGATAATCCAGGATAATTGGCAGCCTTAATTCCATTGCCAGCCTTAATTTACCATGTAACTTAACATACTCAGTGGTTCTTGGGATTTGCACCTGGACATATTGAGATAGGGGGAGATTATTCTGCCTACCTCAGAAGTCCTGAATGATGCTCCAGGCTCCACACAACCCCCACCCCGGTTGCTGCTGGTCACTTTAGCCAGCCACCTCTCTTTCCTTCCTTCTGGCTCCCTGGGAACTGGCTTTTCTGGGGTGCACATTCTTCCTGAGCCACTGCACCCGAGGGTGGACCCACGGCATCACTCTAACTCCCCAAGGCCCAGCTGAAACAGGGGAAAACATTATCATTGCGACAACTGGCAGCAGAGGTCCTCATAGCTGGGGAAGCACCTCGGCAACTGTTAGGGCAGATGGAGGAGCAGAGGACGTGGACATCAGCAGGCACCTGGGCCATCATGCAGAGGCTTCAGCTGCTGTGAGGAAGGAAAGAGGAAGGGGAGAGAGAGGGGCCAGGAAGGCAGGAACTGAGAGGAGCCTGCCTGCAAGAGGGCAGGCCTGAGTGTGTTCCCCCGGGACAGGGCAGCCATGGGCCATTCAGCTGTGCAGATGCCCGATGGAAGCCTGGGTTTCTGTGATGTGAAATCTCCCCGTCTCTCTGCAGTCCCTGAGCTGCAGAAATGCCCATGACACCCTGTGGGCAAGGGGTCTCGATAGGACTCTGGGAAGAGGAGACAAGTAACTAACAAGTGGCACCATGGGAAAAGCAGAGGCCGGGGAGGTGTCAGCAGCCCTGCCCTGGGAATGTGCAGGAAACTTGGGAGGGCATTGGCCATCCCCAGACCACATAACAGGATGCCCCGCAGAGGGCTGTGGCCTCCCTTAGCCCTCTGGGCTCATGAGGAGCCAACATCACATAGAGTTCGAGGCATACTCAGGCTCCAGCTGACTTCTGGATCACACCTGCTAAGACCAGGCAGTACCTTTTAATCCAATATTATTACTAAAGGCTTGGGCATGAGAGGAGAGCACTTTAGTACAGAGGGAGCATTCCAAAATGCTCACCAGGATGACGGCTCCCGGCACACAGGCTGCCCCACCTCAGGCTTTCCCTCTCCCATCGGCCTTCGCCTGCTGCCTGCGGGAGCGTTTGCCCACAGGTCCTGATGAGAGCTCAGGCGACCATATCCTCTCTTTCTCTAAAATCCAGTAACCCCCTCCCTCTCCAAATGGAACTTCTCTTGCTGGGCGGGGTAGCTCACACCTGTAATCCCAGCACTTGGGAGGTCGAGGCAGGAGGATAGTTTGAGCTCAGGAGTTTGAGAACAGCCCTGGCAACATAGCAAGACCCCCACCTCTACAAAAAATAAAAAACATTGGCTGGGTGCGGTGGCTCAGGCCTGTAGTCCCAGCACTTTGGGAAGCCGAGGCGGGCAGATCACAAGGTCAGGAGATCGAGACCATTCTGGCCAACATGGTGAAACCCTGTCTCTACTAAAAATACACAAAATTAGCCAGGCATGGCGGCACGCATCTGTGGTCCCAGCTACTCAGGAGGCTGAGGCAGGAAAATAGCTTGAACTTGGGAGGCAGAGGTTGCAATGACCTGAGATCACGCCTCTGTACTCCAGCCTGGCAACAGAGTGAGACTTCGTCTCAAAAAAAAAAAAATTAGCTGGATATGGTGGTGTGTACCTGTAGTCCCAGCTGCTAGGGAGGCTGAGGTAAGAAGATCGCTTGAGCCCAGGAGGTCAAGGTTGCAGTGAGCCATGATTGTGCCATTGCCCTCTAGCTTGGGCAACAGAGCAAAATCATGTCTCACACACACAGAAAAATTCAAACAACAAAAACAATAAACCCACAAATGTACCTTCTGTGGGCCTATTGAAAGGGGAAAAAAATCCCTGCTTTCTCTCAGTTCTCAAGATCCCAGGCAACTTCAGGTTGTGAATTGTACAAAGTGGAGCTGTCAGCCTTCTGTGCTCCTCTGGGCCAAAGGGTAGGCTATTTTTAATGTACCTGGTATGTGTTGCCAAGTTGCCTTCTAGAAACCACATGAGGCTGTCCTCTTCCCTAGACATCTGCCAGCACTAAGCACAGCCATCTAATAAATCTCTGCCAAGTTGGTATGAAAAAAATCTCATTTTCATTTTTAGTTCTTTTGATTACATGTGTAGATGTATTTTTAAAATATGCATACTGGGCCGGGTGCAGTGGCTCACTCCTGTAATCCCAGGACTTTGGGAGGCAAAGGTGGGTGGATCACGAGGTCAAGAGATCGAGACCATCTGGCCAACATGGTGAAACCCTGTCTCTACTAAAAATACAAAAATTAGCTGGGTGTGGTGGCGGGCGCCTGCAATCCCAGCTACTAGGGAGGCTGAGGCAGGAGAATCACTCGAACCCGGGAGGCACAGGTTGCAGTGAGCTGAGATCGTGCCGCTGCACTCCAGCCTGGCGACAGAGCGAGACTCCATCTCAAAAAAAAAAAAAATGCATATTGTTTCAGGTAAAAACTCTCAAACCATGTTTTTTCTCATCTTTCACATCACAATAACAATCATCAACACAGAAGGAGGCTTCTGAGACCAGCTGTGTGGTGTGTTGTCCCACCAAGCAGCGGACAGCAGCGGGGTGTCCTTCAGTCCAATTCCAACACTATCTCCTGGAGATAGTCTTACAGCCCACACTTTGAGGGCTCAGTCCCAAGACTATCCCTGACCCAGATACAAGTCTGGCCCTTCAGAACTTCTGACCGACCAGCTTCAAGTTGGGGTTCCCACGATCCCCTCTTTGGGTTTGATTAATTTGCTGGAACGGCTCACAAAACTCTGGGAAACACTTACTTACATTCACCAGTTGATTCTACAGGATATTACAAAGGATACAGATGAAGCGATGTGCAGGGCAAGGTGTAGGGGAAGTGGCATGGAGCTTCCATACTCTCCCTGGGTGTACCACACTCCAGGAACCTCCGTGTGCTCAGAAGCTCTCTGACCCCTGTCCTCTTGGGGTTTTTATGGAAGCTTTGTGATGTCAGCATTCAGCATTCCTTCTCCCAGGGTATAGGACAGAATTGTCTCTGCAGAGAGTCTTAAGACCCATAATCAGAAAGGCAGAGGAAGATTCGAGCCCTGCCTTGTGGCAGGTGAAAGGCAGGCAGGAGAAGACCAGAAAGATTCTGTTTCCTGAGGGCTACCACAGCTACCGTCATCACACGAGACTGTAACAAGTGGGATGGGAGCTCTGAGCCAGGAACTGTGGCCAAAAGCCAGCACGTGTGTACTTATCATAACACCACACATGTCACTTCTTGTGAATGATGTTAGTAATAATGAAAAACCTATTTCAAATGTCACGAATCTATTTAGACGTGAGAAGAAATTTTTGATTTATGTGAAGCAGAGAAGGTTTCCTTATCTGTGCAGCTCTTGTTATGAGGGCTGAGGCCGGAGCAGGGGCTAGAAGAGCAAAACAAGAGACGAACAGAAAAGAGGGGAAACAGAAGATGAGAAGAAAATAAAAGTCGGAAGAAGAGATAAAAAGACAAAGAAGTCAATTACTCCGCGTCTTGTCCTGGGTTCCGTGCCTGGGAGACAGGCAGGTGGGCGATGAGCAGAACACAGCCCACTGATCCCACCCTGAATTCTACCACATCACGTGCAGGCCAGTGGTTCCCAAACCATGTGGCTTCAGGACCCCTTTGCAGTCTTAAAAATTGTTAAGGATCTCAAAAACTCCTGTCTATGTAGATATCTGTCAGTGCTTCCTATGTTAGAAATTAAAAGAAAGAAACTCTATTATTTACATAAATAACATTTTAAATGAAAGGCGATATTTTTCAAAGCAAAATAAATTTAGATAGAAGAGAGGCATTGTTTTTACATTTCACATATCTCTGTGATGCCGAGCTTCATGAAAGCTGGTTGGCCTCGCCTATCTCTACTCAATCTGTTGTGGTATCACAAAGCGTGTAGCCTCTGGAAAACTCCTCTGTCCACTCATGAAAGGAAGAGAGTGGAAAAGAAAACACTAACAATATTTTAGTATTATGATGAAATAGTTTAACCTTGTGGATCTCCAGAAAGTGTCCCAAGACCACCCTTCCCCTCAGAGTGCCTGAGCCACACTTTGAAAACCACCGATCTAGGCCGAGGAATTGATGGAATCCACCTCGTTCTTCCCAGGAAGGCAATCTTACAATAGCTATCAAGGCCATAAAGCATTAGGGCCTGTTGACGTAGTGATTCCCCTTCAGGGATGATATTTTATATTTATTTATTTTCTTTTTTGAGACAGGGTCTCAGTCTGTCACCCAGGCTGGAGTGCAGTGGCACCATCCCGGCTCCCTGCAGCCTTGACCTCCCTGGATCAGATGATCCTCCCACCTCCTGAGTAGCTGGGACTATGGGCACACACCACCAAACCAGGCTATTTTTTGTAAAGCACGGATTTCCTTATGTTGTCCAGGCTGGTCTGAAACTCCTGAACTCAAGCAATCCTCCTGCTACTGCCTCTCAAAGTGCTGGGATTACAGCAGTAAGCCACCTCACCCAACATTCAGGGAATATATTTTAAAACCATAATTCCCAAAGGAAGGAAAAATGGCCTAACTGATCTACAATTGGGGAATGGTTAAATAAATGCCGGCATATACAGTTAATAGAATATTGTGTGGTTTAAAGGATAATGATGAAGACTCTGCACTGGGATGGAAGGAATATCTACAACTCTAAGTGAAAAACTCTGAATTATGTAACTGACTTTTCACCACGCCTGCCAATTTCATGCTCGCGCTGCCTGGAGACAAAACCTCAAAGGCAATGCAGGAAAGTAGGTTCTAGTCCATATATAGGGTAGGGACTATGGGAGAATTTTCCCTTCTGCTTTTGGTTTATTTTCATTTATTTATTTTTATTATTATTATTTTGCAATTATGAAAACAAAAATCAGGACTCAGAGGTTGGGAGAGGGGAGGGAAGAAGGAGTGGGGGAGGCTCTGAGTGGGGAAGTCAGGCCTGGAGGGGCTGATAGCTCAGCTGGTTCTAAGTTTCCTTTCAGTGCTGACTGAGAAAGCTCTGCTAAGCAGCCGTTGTCAGAGGCCTGCAGGAGACACAGAAGACCCAGCGTAGGGGCTGTGCTTTGCCTCACCAAGGGAGGAAGCTGGGGGGCGGTGGGGGCACGGGGGAGGCACCGGGGGTGGGGAGAGTGTGGAGGGGGACGGGCGGCGGTCACAACTGCAGCACTCAAGACCTCTTGGAGAGAACTGACGTCAGGGGCCACACCCATGTCACAAAGGAGCTGGGCTGGCACTGCAGGCTTCGTCCACTGATGGGAGCTTGACAGACACCAAAGCCAGAGGGGCCTGGTGAGGCGGGATGCAGAGTTTCTGCTTAGGTGGGACCGGGCCAGATTTGTATTTTAGGAAGCCTCGCTGTAGCTGGGTGCAGGCTGTGTTAGGAGCTGGAGGTGGGGAACCAGTTGAAGTTGAGCACAATGGTCCTTAAAAAAAAATAGCACTAAAAGGCTGGGTGTGGTGGCTGATACCTGTAATCCCAGCACTTTGGGAGGCCTAGGTGGGAGGATTGCTTGAGCCTAGGAGTTCAAGACCAGTCAGTTAAAGATTAGCCCGGCATAGTGGTGCACCCCGGGTGGTCCCAGCTACTTGGGAGGCTGAGGCAGGAGGATTGCTTGAAACTGGGAGGTCGAGGCTGCAGTAAGCTATGATTGGACTATTTACTGCACTCTGGCCTGAGAAACAGAGTGAGATCCTGTCTCAACAAAAAAAAAAGGTTATAAAGTTGACCAACAGATGCAGTTCTATCGGGAAAGGGGTAGGGAGTATGGGATGGGCTTTATTCCCCGAACTAAAAATGTAACCAGGGTCCCGGCTACACCGTGCTACTTAGATACAGTCTTCTAGGATTGCAAATGTGCCCTTTCATGGTGCTCTTGCCCTTTGCATTGGAGCTCGGTCGGCTGGTACAAGTCCAAGGTGCAGCTGGCAGGCTCTGGCTTTGCTGCTGCAGCACAGCTAACCAACCTCAGTAAAATTGCCCATAACCAACAAAACTCCGGTGGTGCTGACCAAGCGGGGACTGATACACAGCTGGGTTGTTGGCAGCCAGGCAGGTTTCCCCACGCCATAGTGGAAAGGGGCGATTTGCCAGCTAATGGCTCTTTCTGGCTTGGGCATGAGGAAGGCATGGAGGGTGTCGGTCTGTTGGTATGGCCAATGTGACAGGGCCATCAGAAAGTTGAATACCCTCAAGTCAAACATAGGAAATGGGCAATAGGGTTAGCTCAGCATGAACCTATCTCAATTCTTATTTACTTTTTGCGAATGCACTAAAATACGATGTGATTAAGATGTTCTGCTCTCTGGTTTGGGGTGTGTCTCAAAGAACCCCAGTAGAGTCCTAAAGAGCCACATGAGCTCCCCAGACACAGCTGCCTGGCTTTGGCCCCTGCCCCCAGTAAGCCGTGAAGGTCCCCAAAGGGTCTGATGATCTAGGCCTGCTTTCTTCCACCTCTGCCAGAGCAGAAACTAGGGCACAGCTATGGCCTGGTCCAGGTGTGGACTGCAGTGAGAACTTGTCCCATGCTACTGGGACACCCAGCTCAGCGTCCACAGTCATCAGCTTCAGCCAGTCTCATTTCATTGATCTCTAGTTCATTGATCTCTACCCTACACCCACTTACACAGACCTCATGGCATCTTGGCCTGATACTACAGGGTGCATCTCTTCTGATTAGGACACTTTTTCTCCACACTCCCCTCCCCAGCTTTACAGATGATAAAAATTGGATATGTTGATATGCAGTGTGACATTTTGATATATGTATACATTGGGAAATGATTAAATCAAGCTAATGAACACATCCATCAACTGCATAGTTCTCTCTTTGTGTGTATGGTGAGAACTTTTCAAATCTACTCTTGTAGCAATTTCCAAGTTTACAATACAGAACTATTAACTACGGTCACCATGCTATTACATACAATAGATCTCAGAACATATTCCTCCTAACTGAAACATCTTTGACCAACATCTCACTGTTCCACACCTTTCCCAGCCCTCCAGCCCCTGGTAACCCCCATCCTATTCCCTGCTTCTATGAGTTTGACTTTTTTTTTTTTTTTTTCTGAGACAGAGACTTGCTCTGTCGCCAGGCTGGAGTGCAGTGGCTCGATCTCAGCTCACTGCAACCTCTGCCTCCCGGGTCAAGCAATTCTCCTGTCTCAGCCTCTTGAGTAGCTGGGATTACAGGCGCCCACCACCACGCCTGGCTAATTTTTGTATTTTTAGTAGAGACAGGGTTTCACCATCTTGGCCAGGCTGGTCTTGAACTCCTGACCTCGTGATCCACCCACCTCGGCCTCCCAAAGTGCTGGGATTTCAGGCATCAGCCACCACACCTGGCCTGATTTCCTTCTTTTTTAATGGTTAAATAATATTTTATTATGTAAATGTTTTAATCCATTCATCCACTGACAGACACTTAGGTTGATTCCATATCTTGGCTATTGTGAATAAAAAGGACACTTTTTAATGCAGCTGCTATGCCATCATCTTAGCTAACACAATTAAAAGTTAGTCTGTTATATCATCTACCACGAAATCTATATTCAGATTCCCCCATTGTGTCAAAACTCTTGTTTTATGGCAGGTTTGTTCAAATCAGGGCTCAAATGAGGGTGAGGATTGCATTCTTTCAGAGTCACCCCCTTGTTTCTCCTTTCCTTTTCATGTCATTGATTTGTGGGAGAAACTGGGTCATTGTCTGGGAGTGAATTCTCAATGCACAGCAAATAGTTGAAATCCTCTGCCCAGCACTTGCCCTTGGAAAGTCCTCCATGCAGGAGGCAGCTGCCTCCCGAAACTCCATCCTCTCTCCGTCTCTTTCCACCTCAAATCCCAACGACACACTTGCCACCCATGTCCCCGCTTCATTCTGTGAATTTGCCTTTCCTCTCCCTTGCCACCATCTTTTTGCGCAGATCACCTTTGCCTGTCTGTCTTCTGCAGTATTCTATCTGCTTGGTCCATGACCAAGATTTGTTACTACCAAGCAGGGCCAGCAGGCACACTTCCTTCCCCTAGAGGCTGGTGGGAGGAAGGCAGGCAGCTCCCAGCCCCGAGGTGAGACAGCTGCTCTGCTTCATGGAGCGCGGTATGCAGGAACCTCACCTGATTCTTCCCTGGGCAGTGAGGGCCTGTGGCTGGGACAGTGTCTACATTCCTCATCGCATCTGCAGGGCCTAGCATGGTGCCTGGCACTTGCAGGGCATCAGGAATGATTCTTGGATGGCTGAATAGCCAGCATGAGGGCAAGCAATGGGCCTTCCTTGTTGTCTATGGTACAGTGGGCAGGCCTGAAGAATCAGGACGAACAAGCAGAATGTAAATTTGTTACTTTCATTTTTAATTTTTCTGGTACATAGTAGGTGTCTGTATTCAGGGGCACATGAGATCAAGGTAAATTTGTGATGAAGCATTCAGCTATGTTCTTTCCACGCCCGAAAGATTGTCTTCATTTGCAGTTAAAGCAAAGCATGCTGTAGGATATCACTGTTGAGTCATTACCTGGAGTGGGTGGGGGATGGCTCCCACAGACACGCCATTCTTGTTTTCACTCTGAGAATTAAATCTCGTGCCAGGCGTCACAGTCATCTCTGCTGTGGACATTTCCCTCTGAACTAACGTGAGGTGGTTACTGGAATCCAGGGCTCCTCCAGCTCCCCTCCGCAGTCTTTCTCCCCTTCTCTTCCACACTTCTGGGGTTTGCTGGGGGATCCGAGCCTCTACACTGGTGAAGCTCGCACAGCGGTCGGGTCACAGACTCAACGTGTGCAGGACCATAACTCCTGGGTCATTAAGCGCATAGAAGCCTGGAGGACAATCATGTGGGCACCCGTGTGAGGGATGTGGATTTGCCCTTTTCCACACCACAGCTTTGCCCCATCTGATGTCCAGTGGCGGGGAATTTCCATTGCTGACCTAGGAAGTCTCCTTGAGGTCCTCTCTGGGACCCAGCATCTGGGACCAGGATGCTGCTGTGTGCCTAATGAATGGCAGAAGGCATCTTCATGGACAAGCTTCTCACCTGACTCCTCTCGCTGGTCCTCCTCCTGGGCTAGGGCCAGGGAGAAGAGGGATAGCCTGAGGGCCTTTCCTAAGACAGCCCCTTCCTAAGACAGACCCAATGTTAGGCCATTCTTTTTTTTTTTTTTGAGACAGAGTTTTGCTTTTATTGCTCGGGCTGGAAAGCAATAGCGCAATCTCAGCTCACTGCAACCTCTGCCTCCCGGGTTCAAGCGATTCTCCTGCCTCAGCCTCCCGAGTAGCTGGGATTACAGGCACCCACGACCACACCCAGCTAATTTGTATTTTTAGTAGAGGTGGGGTTTCATCATATTGGTCAGGCTGGTCTCGAACTCCTGACCTCAGGTGATCCCCCTGCCTCGGCCTCCCAAAGTGCTGGGATTAAAGGTGTGAGCCACCACATAGGCCATTCTTATGTTGCTATAAAGAAATACCTGAGGCTGGATAATTGATAAAGAAAAGAGGTTTAATTGGCTGGCAGTTCTGTAGACTTTACATGAAGCATGGTGCTGGCATCAGCCCTGCTTCCAATGAGAACTTGCTTGCAATTTTGGCAGAAGGCAAAGAGTGGGAGCAGGGGTGGGGGTGCAGGGAGGTGCCACACACTTTGAAACAGCCAGATCTCGCGAGAAGGAATTCGCTACTGTGAGGACAGCACCAAGGGGAAAGCCCAAGACCATTCGTGAGAAATCCACCCCCCCACCTGATCCAAGCCCCTCCACCAGGCCCCGCCTCTAGCACTGGGATGAGATTTAGCGGGGACGACACCCAAACTCTAGCAGACCCCTGCCAGGGGCTGGCTCTTAGCTCTTCAGTCTCTTGCTCCGTGACCAACTCTGCCACTGTTGCCTCTCTTGCTTGGGCCCCTGGCTGGGGATGCCCGGAGGCAAACATAGGCACTGCTGCTCCTGCCAGGAAACATCTGAGCCCAGATATCTCTTAGCACCCGTGCTCAGGGCTGGCTGGGCTTCTTGGCCCTCCAAGGAGGGGCTCGCGGGATTGGGGAGGAGGTGCACAGGAAGGAGGGGCTGCTCTGGAAGGCAACAGCCAGCCAAGTTCTGGGTTGGTTGGGCAGTCTCTGGGCAGGGAGCCAGCCAGGATGCTGTCCGGCTAACACGGGCTGGCTCCGGGGGTAGATAGGCCTTGCCCTGGGCTCTAGCCTGAGCACTGCCTGGGACAGCCTCTGCTGGGGCCTGTTTCAGATCTCTACAGTGGGCACAGCGGTGCTACAGATAGCTCGCTCTCTCCTCTCCTCTCTCTCCTCTCCCTCTCTCCTCTCTCTCTCTCTCCTCTCTCTCCTCTCTCTCTCTCTCTCCTCTCTCTCTTTTTCTCTAATCCTCTACATGTGTGAGGTCATGAGGAGAAATCCTAAGGGAAAAGAAGCAGAACGGAACTCTGACTTCAGAGCCCCAGGGTCATGCTCTCACTCTGTTCGTTGGCAACGACAAAGGAAAAACGGGTCTGCTTTCACCCAGCTGCCCCTAGCCTGCCCCTTCCATGCCTTTTCCCGCTTTCCTGCTACCCTGCACCCCTGCCTTCTTGCGGATGGGGTTGGGGGGGGTGAGAAGTGGGGGGTTCCTCCCTCTGGGTCTGGTGCCCCCCTGCCCCAACAGGCCCTTCTCACCCAGCCAAGCTCCCATCTGTCACTGGCTGCCCCTGGCCTTTGGAGCCTGCCACCCTGCAGCCCCCTGATGTCCCTGCCCCCATCCTCCCTCTGCCCTCTCTGCGCTTCACTCTTCCTCTGCCCTTGATCTCCCTTCTGGCCTTTCTCTGGCCTCCAGCCACCAGGGAGGACACTCTACTGCCCCCTCCGACTCTCCCACATCTGCCTCCTCCACCTGCCCTCCCTTGGCCCTTCCTGCAAACTGTCCTGAGGGCCTGAGTGGGGGGTACAGGCCGGAGGGCAGCGGCTGGGTCCCTTGTGGGGTTGGTCTGGGTCTCCTGTCCCTGAGGACTAAGGAATTCTCTCTTTCGGCTACTGTGCTGGGGGAAGTCCCTGAGGGAGGCAGGGCCAGGAGGTCAGGCTAAGGCAGGAGAAGGAGGCAGGAGAAGGAGGGAGACCCCTGCCTCTGTCCTAGGTCCCCTTTCTGTGATCTTCCGGCATTCTCAGGGGTCTGCCCAGCCCTGGAGTGTGAGTGTGTGTTGGGGGGTGTGTGTTGGCCCGTCTGAACGGAGTCCTGCTGTTCTGTTGGTTCTGATAGTGTCCTTCCTGCCTCTTTTGGTTTGTGTCATGTCACATTCACTTGGATCTCAAAGTGTTTTCCGAAATTGCTCAGAAAAGAAAAGGCCCAGTGTAGCCCCCATCACAGAGAGGGTAGCTCAGAGGAGGCCACTCCCCCGGGCCTCAGGCTCCCCTGTGCTCTGGATCCCAGAATGTCCAGGACCCCTGGGCTGGGGAACAAAGAGCCATCTCTCAATGATCAGTCAATAACTCATCAAATATTTATTAAACAGAGCAGACAGGAATCCTTAGAGCTTACAATGTAAGGTGCAAATAGGTATCAAGCAAATACTCAAAATGTTTAAATGTTTAAGGTATTTAAAAAGCACAACTTTTGGAGGAAAATGAAGGCATGACATGAGCTGATAAAGGAAGGCCAGGGAAGGCCTTCCCGGGGGAGTGACATTCAACCTGAGACCTGAAGGACAGGGAGGCACCAGACATGTGACCTGGAGCCAGAGATGAGATGGGACCTTATTCGTCCCTGAGCTTCCTCCAGCCACAGTCCAGCTCTGCTTGGTAAGAACATCGCAAATAGGAAAGTCACGAGGGGTTAGGTGCTGGTCACAGGGAGGGAAGGCCAGGAGGCCGAGTGTGGGAAGTGGTGGGCACATGGCTCGCCCTGGCAGAGGGGCAGAAACACATGTGGCTATGGGAGAGCCCAGGCGGAGCATCCTGGGTCTGGGAGAGGGGGCGGGCCCCCAGGATACCACCCTGGGTTCAGATTCAAATGCTGTGCTCAGCCTGGGGCGCTCTTGGCATTTGTCCTTCTTCCTGCAAAGGGCCCCGCCCACTGTGGACTCTGGCCACTCAGAGGGCAGCTGAAATATTTAAGATATTTAAAAGGCACAAGTTTTGGAGTAAGATGAAGGCATGACATGAGCTGATAAGGGGACCCTGAGATGTCCTGGGAATCTGCATCTCATCTGTATGTGTAACAGCAGTGTACCCCAAAGCATTGCTGGTCTGTGTCACCAACCAGCCAATCAGCAACCAGTCCCAGGCTGGTCCCAAGTCAGTCCTTTGTGAAATAATAGATGGTATGATTGAATTCAGACTGTTAATAGATACTCACAACTGGCGTATGCGTGTGTGGTTAGGATCAATGTTTACCATTTATTGTGCCTAAAACCATAACCGTCACCATAAAAGATTGCACAGCTTTGGTACTTATTTAGCAAGTGGTAAATAATTGTGGGTACTACTCAGATTGTCCATTCTTCATGTTAGAGATGAGGTGGTTCCATTGAAATAGAACCTGGTATCCGTGTTTAGTTCTTCTAAAATGGGATCCTCACATAGTAAAGATTATTGAATGGCGACCCTGTCCCCAGCAGTCAGCCAGGTCAGGCCCACACCCCTCCAGCCTCCTAGGTGCGGCTGTGGGCTCCTGTGGGGTGTGGGACAGTCTCTGGAGGGGCCTCTCTGAGCTTGGAGGCACCCAGGCCTCAGGCCCTCCTACCCCTTCTTCATTCCCTTCCCTGCAGACCCCAGCGCAGCCAGGGATACTCCAGTTTCCCACCCAGGGCAGGCAAGGAGAGGCTGGGCTCGCCAGAAGCACAGGCAGCCACTTTCATACTCTTCGACCTGCCCAGCTGGGGCGAGGCGGCCACCTAGCAGCAGCGTGGGCCCCCAGGGAGGCAGGTGCTGCGAGTCCTGGCCCAGTGACCCCCGAGAGCTCACAAACAGGGCACAGGGCGCTGCCCCCTCCGAGGGGGACACAGCGTGGACTGGCTCCTCCCTGAGCACAGCTTGATGTGTGTCAGGGTCCAGAATGATGCTGGCTTCGGCCCCTGCAGACGTCTCAGTTTTGATAAGCGCCTTCCGGCAGGACGAGCTCATGCTCTGGAGACACCTGTCACCGTCTTCAGGGGCTGCTTCAGAATTCCCGGCAGTTTTGGGCCCGGGGAGCCTGGACCCCTCCCACTGACACCCGGGAGTCTGCAGATGATTATGAAGAGAATGCAGCGCATCAGGAAACCCTAACCTTCAGCTCTGAATTTTAATGGCAAGGGTGGGTGCCAGGAAGGAGGTGGCAGTGTAAGCGTCGTCCTGCACTGAGACCCAACGAGCGGTTAGCCCCGTCCTCGCTTCCCCCATCTGGCTGCTGGGCCCTGGGCTGGGCACCGGCTGAAGGGCCTCCTGCCTGCTCCTGGGAGGCTGCAGCTGCTCCAGGCCATTTGCATCCACCCCTCAGGTCCCAGCATCGTGGGATTCCAGGGCGCCACGCAGCTTGGGGTGGGAGGACTGGCTCTTTCTGGCGCCTGGCAGGACACTTTGGGCCTACTGGAGCGGGGAGTGGCAGGCCAGGGAGTTGCCCGGGGTGGGGTGAGTAGCTGTCCCCCACCCAGCACACTCCTGTCCTCCAGGACTTGATGTCTCTTCAGACTGTGGCTGCCTGTCTCTGCTGCAGCCTGCTTGCCGCTGGGTGGGGAGGGATGGTGGCACTGGCCCTCCTCCCGAAACAAGGACTTTCTCTGCCCATCATGCCCAGGGATGCCGGCTGGCCGTTCTGCTTCTGCACTGTCCCATCACCTGGCTCCATCCGGGCTCCTTGTTCCCAGTGAGCCACTGTGCTGGGCCTAGAATATACTTTTACTTAATGTTTCCAGTCCTACAACCCAACTGAAAATCAGAATCATTGTATTCAAGAAAACCTATTGTGTTTTAAAGTTTATTAACAAACTTAGGAGACCAAGGAGGTAAGAGAAAGACTAGGGAAACAGTATTTGGCACAGGAAATCTGGCTCAGGCTCGATCAAGAGTCCTGACTTCTATTCCTTTGTATACAAGCATAAAAATTTAAAAATCCAAAATTCAAAATGCTCCAAATCTAAAACTTTTTGTGCATCAATGTAACACTCGAGGAAAATGCTCATTGGAGCACTTAAAATTTTGGCTTTAGGATGCTCAGCCAGTAAGTCTAATGCAAATATTCCAAATTCTCAAAAAATCCAACCAAAATCTAAAACATTTGTGGTTCCAAGCATTTCTGACAAGAGATACTCCCCAGGGGAGGCGATCCAGTCTGTTAGCACTGGAAAGGAGGGTTTAAAAGGTGGACAAATAAAGCAGGTGACGATAGAGTCAAGGAGAGGGAGACAGGAAGTGACCACAGCCTGACCCAGCACTTCTGGGCTGGGGTCGCCACCGGAAGCTTTAGGGAGACTGCAGATGTGACCTCAGAAACTGAAGTCTTTTTCTCTTCTTTTCTTTTTTTTTTTTTGAGATGGAGTCTTGCTCTGTTTCCCAGGCTGGAGTGCAGTGGCACAATCACAGCTTGCTGGAAACTCTGCCTCCCAGGTTCAAGTGATTCTCCTGCCTCAGCCTCCTGAGTAGCTGGGAATACGGGCGTGCACCACCACGTCCTGCTAATTTTTGTATTTTTTTCAGTAGAGACGGGGTTTCACCATGTTGGCCAGGATGATCTTGATCTCCTGATCTCATGATCCGCCTGCCTCGGACTCCCGAAGTGCTGGGATTACAAGTCAAGGACTTCTGAGGCTGAGCGCTGGGGGACGACCTGGTAATGCTTCTCCTGGTGGACGCAGCCCCCACAGCAGGGCTTCACCCCCCGCTGCTGACACGGCCCCCACCCAGGCAGCCTTTGCCCTGCCAAGGGAGCCCCAGCCCTGCCTCCTGGAGATGCTGGCTTTCTGAAGTGGGGAATGCTGCCCGCGCAGGAACCACTGCTCCTGGATGAGGGGGCAAGCCCTGTCAGGAGAGAGGCTCTGAGTCCCCTGAGTCCAGCTGCCACCTCCATGCCGCTCTGAAAGCCTGAGGGGCCTAAGGGTGGACACAAAAGGAGGTTGCTCTAGTTTCTTTGGCCTCTGGACCAACCTGAAGAGGGACAGACACCCACTGCCACAGGCCAGTCCCCGTGTGGCTGAGAGCTCCCTTGGAGATGGGGGCTTCCTGGAGGGCCTGCCAGCTGCATGCCGTGGGCCGTCCCCTGTGTTCAGCGGGTTCGTGACTTCCCCGGGCCCTGGGGGACAGTTTGCAGGAAGGGCCAAGGGAGGGCAGGTGGAGGAGGCAGTGAAGGGATGGCAGGGAGAGGGGGCAGTGGAGCGGTCTGCCCGGGTGGCTGGAGGCCAGAGAAAGGCCAGAAGGGAGGTCAAGAGCACAGGAAGAGTGAAGAACAGAGACAGGCTAGGCGGAAAGGGTGGAGGGGTGGGGCTGGGTGGGGGAGGGGACTTCAGGGGGCTGGCCTGCAGGAGGGGACTGGGCACAGGACCAGAAGGCAGGGGTTGCGGGTAGCAGGGAAGGGGGAAGAGGCAGGGAAAGGAGTGGGCTAGGGGCAGCTGGGTGAAAGCAGACCCGTTTTTCCTTCATCGTTGCCAATGATCAGAGGAGAGCACCACCCTGGGGCTCCGAAGTCAGAGTTCTGTCCTCCTTCTGTTCCATTAGGATTTGTCCTTGTGACCTCCCATGTAGAGAATTAGAGACAGCGAGAGCGAGAGCAAGTGAGAGAGAGAGTAAGAGTGTGGGCGCGCAGAAGTCCTGCCTGTAGCACAACTGTGCCCATTGTAGAGACGTGGAAACTGAGGCCCTGGTAGAGACAGATCCAGGCAGAGCTTGGGCTAGAACAGGGTGTGCTTTGTCGTAGGGGGCCAGGAGGTGGTGCGAGAGTGGGGGAGAGGCCTGGTTTAGGATGATGGCTAGACACGAAGCAAGAGACTGGGCCTCATGCAGATGCAGCTGGGCAGCTGGAAGAGGCAGTACCTGCCAGTTTCGAGTCCCATGTGGAGACTGTCCTTGTAATGAACATGTCCTTCTGTCCAGAACTTTAATCAAGCAGTCCTGTACCTTTATCATATAAACATTCACACCCATGCTCTCTTCATTTAGAAGAGGTGTAGATCCAACTATTTTAAGGAACACTGAAGACCTTCCTTCCGCAGTAGGAACATGTTACGTTATGTGCATTATGTAGCAGAATGTAATATACCTTTACAGAAATCTCTGTAATTTTTTTTTTTTTTGAGATGGAGTTTTGCTCTTGTCGCCCAGGCTGGAGTGCAATGGCGCAATCTCGGCTCACCGCAGCCTCTACCTGCTGGGTTCAAGTAATTCTCCTGCCTCAGCCTCTCGAGTAGCTGGGATTGCAGGCATGTGCCACCATGCCCAGCTAATTTGTACTTTTAGTAGAGATCGGGTTTCTCCATGTTGGTCAGGCTGGTCTTGAACTCCCAACCTCAGGTGATCTGCCTGCCTTGGCCCCCCACAGTGCTGGGATTACAGGCGTGAGCCACCGTGCCTGGCGAAATCTCTGTAATTTAAAAATGATGTGATACATAAAGTAAGACTTCTGGTCACCTTAGATGATAGAAACAGTATGCATCCAGCTGGTGGTAATTTTCTACTTTCAGGACCAATTATGCAGTGAATGAGCTTTTCATCTTGTGATGCCTCCAACGTGTTCTCTGCCCCCACAAACAGCAGTGACCACCTGATGGGGCAGGTGCCCAGAGGAGGTTGGTGGGCTGGTAGCAGGAAGGTAAGTTTCTCTAAGCAGCGGAGATACTTTTGCCAGTTGATTGGGTGCAGACTGAGGCTGGTTTGTAGGACAAGGGGCCAGAGCTTCAAGCCTCAGAATGCAAATTTTTTTCTGTGAGGTTGGAGGCCAGGCTGTCTATGGATGGTGAGTAGCTGGAGGAGGGGCCTTGAGGTGTGGAGTGGCCTTGATGGGACTGGGGCTGGGAAGGGGCTGCCCTAGCACCACGGAAGGGGTGAGGGGTGCTGGTGCCCTGAGACCACCATTTGGATGGTTCCCTTTGGCTCCTGGAGCATCATCCATGGGCTCAGGAGCCTGGCGTGGAGTGGGGAAGCAGGTGATTGGAGTGAGGCACTACCCAGGGTGTGGAAGGAAGGGGAGCAGAGGGACCCCGCCATGTGCTCGTAGGGGTGGGGCTAATGGGCAGGGTGAGTGCAGCAGGAGGTCATACCGTGAGTCCGGACTGTGAGACGCGGCCCTCGTGGGTGCAGTGGTCGGGGCCTGTGGCAGCAGCAGGTGCACTGTGTTCCTGCTTAGCTTCTTTTTTTTCTTTTTCTTTCTTTTTCTTTTTTGGGACATAGCTTCATTCTTGTGGCCCAGGCCAGAGTGCAATGGCGCGATCTTGGCTCACTGCAACCTCCGCCTCCCAGGCTCAAGCGATTCTCCTGCCTCAGGTTTCCAAGTAGCTGGGGTTACAGGTGTCTGCCACCACACCCAGCTAATTTTTTTTTTTTGTATTTTTAGTAGAGATGGGGTTTCACCATGTTGACCATGGCTGGTCTCGAACTCCTGACCTCAGGTGATCCCCCCGCCTTGACCTCCCAAAGTGCTGGGATTACAGGCATGAGCCACTGCGCCCGGCCTCCCTGCTCAGCTTCCTAACAAGGAGGCTTCTTGGGCAAGCTGCCGAACCTCTCAGCGCCTCCATTTCTACCCTGTAAAGTGGGGGTGCCTGCACGTCCTTCCTCACAGGGTTGGTGAGGGTGCAGCAAGGTGGGGCAGGTAGAAATTGGCCTCTCTGGGCACCATCTCCCAGGCCCAGCCCCAGCTCTGCATTCAGCTTGTGGTGCACATTTGGGTACAGGGCTCCAGCCCTCTGTGCCTCAGTTTCTTCCTCTGTCAACAAGGCGGTTGATAGTTTGCACCTCCCAGGGTGTTTGGGGAATGAATGGACTTTATGTGTAAAATGTACTGCCCTCTGTGTGGTCCTCAGGACAGGCAGGGTCAGTGGTGGAGGGAGCTGTCACCGTCGGTAATGACGTCTCCTTGAAGGGTCGGGGTGACTTGGAGTGGAGATGAAGACTGAGCCAGGTGCTAGAGCGTGGTGTGCCCGGGAAGATATTTGATGGCATTAAAGAGCAGAGGTGGGGCCGAGCGAGGTGGCTTACGCCTGTAATCCCAGTACTCTGGGAGGCCGAGGTGGGAGGATCATCTGAGGTCAGGAGTTCGAGACCAGCCTGGGCAACATGGCAAAACCCAGTCTCTACTACAAATACAAAATTAGCTGGGTGTGGTGGCGGGCACCTGTAATCCCAGCTACTCAGGAGTCTGAGACAGGAGAATTGTTTGAACTCAGGAGGTGGAGGTTTCAGTGAGCCGAGATCACACCATTGCACTCCAGCCTGAGCAACAAGAGTGAAACTCCATCTCAAAACAAACAAACAAAAAACAAAAAAGCAGAGGTGGTGGCTCTACATGTGAGGTAAGGCTCTCAGGGCAAATGGTTTTGTTGGAGAATACGGTGTGAGTGCTGGCACACTTCCTGGGGGAGTGGCAGGATAAGTAGGGCAGGTGGGGACTTCCCCGTAGCCCTCACCTGTCAGCCCCTCAGTATTGGAGAAGAATTTGTACCGTCCACCCCAATATATATTTTTTTAAAAATCAGAATTAAATAAAAGACTTTCAGGAAGGAAATGAATGTCCTAGTTACTCAAACTACGGAAGGGTGAAGATAGGTTCATTATTAAAATGCTACAAGACAATTCATGGAGATGAAGGACACAAGGAACAATTTCCACGCAGCAAAACAAAGATAAAAGTGGGCCAGGCGTGGTGGCTCACACCGGTAAAGCTAGCACTTTGGGAGGCTGAGGCGGGTGGATTGCTGGAGCTCCGGACTTGGAGACCAGCCTGGGCAACATGGTAAAACCTCTCAACGCCTTTGTATTTTGTACCAAAAATATAAAAATTAGCCGGTAGTGGTGGTGGGTGCCTGTAATCCCAGCTACTTGGGAGGCTGAAGTGGGAGGATCACTTTAGCCTGGGAAATGAAGGTTGCTGTGAGTTGAGATCGTGCCACTGAGCCCCAGCCTGAGTGAGACTCTGTCTCAAAAAAAGAAAGAAAAGAAAAGAAAAACAAAACCAAGAACCCAAAGATAAAAATGCCTGTGTGTAGGGGAGGGGTGGGAAGGGATGAAATAAGGAGAAAAGACTCCACAGTAAGAAGGATCGGAATTCAACAGCTAAAGTGTAAACAGAGTATTAGGTCCTGACGGGCATGTGGGCAAAGGAAATAGCACACTTTATGCAACAGGAAACATAAGAGAAAATAAATACTTCAAAAGTGTCCACCATCTGCTCACATGTCCATTCCCATGTCCCCGGGAAATAAACAAGTGTAGCTCAGTAGCTGTGACCTGGTGGCTTCGACGGGGAGCAGCTGGGAGGCAAGAGGGGATGTTCAGAGGGGAGAAGAACCCCCCCATTTTCCTTGACTCCTGGCCTTATCGCCCAGGAGGGAGGAGAGCTGGAGGCTTGGATGCCCGGCAGGAGTGGAGGAAATTCTGGGAAGCTGCCCCCAGGGTTCAGCCCGGGACTCTGCTCCCGTGAGCGCCAAACCTCAGGAGGGCCTCGGGAGGACACGGATGAGACGAGGCCAGAGGGGTCCACTTGGAAGGTTTTGTTTAATGTTCACAAGACAGTCAGTGGCTCTACGTGTGTAGGGAGCCGTGGAACAGGATGGGGTTCCGGAATTCTCTCCTCCCCTGCATTTGGCAGCAGGAGAACCTTGAGACTGTCTATCTGTTCCAGAACCTGTGATCTTTGTAACCTTCGTAATAAAAGGCCTCCTTTGGATGCTGTGGGCTTTTTTTTCTTCTTCTGAGATGGAGTTTCACTCTCATTGCCCAAGCTGGAGTGCAATGGCGCAATCTCTGCTCACTGCAGCTTTTGCCTCCCGGGTTCAAGCAATTCTCCTGCCTCAACCTCCTGAGTAGCTGGGTTTATAGGCATGTGCCACCACGCCCAGCTAATTTTTTGTATTTTTAGTAGAGATGGGGTTTCGCCATGTTGGCCAGGCTGGTCTGGAACTCCTGACCTTAGGTGATCCACCCACCTAGGCCTCCCAAATTGCTGGGATTACAGGTGTGAGCCACCGCACCCGGCCAGCTGTAGGCTTTTGGTGCTAAGATAACCATTGCATTTGAAGACCACCTTTGTCCAACTTCTGCACCTTCTGGGGGCTCCAAGCCCCATCAGTGCCATCAACAACCATGGGCAGGATGACTGCAGGGAGAAGCTTGGAGGCTCCAAAAGAATTGGCTGGATCATGACAAGGACAGAAGGCAAGCCCACACACAGATATCTGAGCATCTGCAACCTTCTCCCGTAACATCGCTGTTACATTTCCAGGGAGGGACAGAGGCGTGTGTGGGGGCATGGGAGGGGAAGGCTGCCTTCTAGACAGTTGCTGCCCCCTTGTGTGTTTTACTCCCTCCTGCCTTGACATCAAGAGTCACTGACCTCGGCACCACGGGCCCGCTTTCTAGGAGCCCAGACATCTTCAATTGCTACGGGTGATTATTAGAGCCCAGCTGTCTTTGTGGGCACCTAGGGGGCAGGGTGTCAGTCCTTGGCGAAGGCTCCAGGAACGGGCTTCGTGTGGTAGGTGCACCCAGCTGACGGTGCAGGGGAGTCATCCAGGCTTAATGTATAAGTGGGGCTTGATAGCCAGACGTGGTGTCTCACACCTGTAATCCTAGCACTTTGGGAGGCTGGGGCGGAACATCGCTTGAGTCCAGGAGTTCGATACCAGCCTGGGCAACATGGCGAAACCCCATCTCTATTTTATTTATTTATTTATTTTTGAGACGAAGTTTCACTCTTGTTGCCCAGACTGGAGTGCAATAGTGTGGTCTCAGCTCACTGCAACCTCCGCTTCCCGGGTTCAAGCGATTCTCCTGCCTCAGCCTCCCGAGTAGGTGGGATTATAGGCATGCGCCACCACGCCCAGCTAATTTTGTATATTTAGTAGAGACAGGGTTTCTCCATGTTGGTCAGGCTGGTCACGAATTCCCAACCTCAGGTGATCCACCCACCTCAGCCTCCCAAAGTGCTGGGATTATAGGCATGAGCCACTGTGCCTGGCTCCCATCTCTATTTTTACAAAAATTAAAATAAATAAGTGGGGCTTGGGAACAGAAGTGTTCCTGACAGAATGGGAGGGGAGAAGCCAGATGGGGAGTTGTAGGGTGGGGCCTGGGGAAAGTCCCTGCCTAGCCCAGCTCTTGGAGTTCAACCCTTTGAGTCTGTCTCCAGGCTGCGCCTGGAGGATTGGAGCAGAGAGTGGGGGCGGCAGCTGCACGAGGGTGCTCAACTCATCTTCCTGTCTTTGCCTCTCCTTCCTTCTTCTCTCTGTTGGGGCTTCCTCTGAGGGTCCCATTATCAATGTTACTCTTTTTCTTTTTCTTCAAATAGACCCAGTAGAGGAGACAAAGGTAGGCATGAATCAACGAGGACTGGGGGCCTCAGTCACCGCTTGAGTTCCAGGGACTTCCTGGGTGCACTTAGCCCTGTTACCATGCCAACTCCTAAAACGCCGTTTTCTGAGACAGGCACTGTCGTCTGTCTTTGCCACCACTGCCTGCTCCCTAGGAGATGACCCACAGACATTTTTTGATATGATGGATGTGTAACTCCAATTTGCCGCTGGGGAAATGGGCTCAGAGAGGTTAGGCAACCAGCCCAAGGTGGCAGAGCTGCTTTGCAGGGGAGTGGCGGGCGGAGACCTGCTGAGGGTATCTTCAGAGTCCCGCTGCCTTGGATGCCCTGGACCCTTCTTTCAGACACCCTGACGCCCTCGTCCTGCCCTCATTCCTTTTGCTGCTGCTGGTGCCCTCATCCCAACCCAACGCCTTCCGCCCCAGTGGGTCTGTCACATGCTGCTCCTGTGCCAAGCGGTGCTCCCTGGGACCGCAGGGCAGCCCCTGCCCCTGGTTCCTGCCTGGCCAGCTTCCAGCCTCGGCTCCTGCCATTCCCCTCTTACCCTGGTGCAGAGGGTGCCTGGGCCCTCACCAACACTGTGTCCCTCCTGCCAGCCCGCACCTGGGGTGCCCTCCTCAAGCCTCCTCCTCCCTCCCCGTGTCCCTTAGGGCTTAGCTTCTGTGCTGCTCCTGTTCCCTCAGCTCTCCGGAGCGGGCTCAGGGACAGTTTCTGCACAGTCCTGGCCCAGCTGGTCACCCTGCAAAGCCCCTGGTGGGTGGGTTTCCCCTCTGGAAGGAAGGAATGCCCCACGAGGGCAGGGCCAGGTCTCTGGTTGCTGAAGGAGCGAATTTCAGCAGCGTCAGGGGAGGATGTGGTGAGTGCCCAGCTATCCTGGACCCGCTCTTCGGTAAACATAGATTCACTGGTTCCTCGCCCTAGAAGAAGTTCCAAAGAAGCTCCGGAGGAAGCTCCTGGAAGAAGCTTTCTGAAGAAGCTCCTGAAGCTCCGAAGCTGCCCCACTGGTGAAGTCGAAGGTGTGTGCCCCCAAACCCCCTTGACTCTGGGCTTTCAGTCTAGAAGGTAGGCAGGGACCCGCTCAGGCTCCCAAAGTCTCCAATTTATTCTGGAGGGTGAGATAGTGGGCAGAACTAGGGTGAGAAGTTTCAGGAGGCTTAAGGGAAATTTTCTGAGAAAGTTCTTCCTATGTATGACTCCCCAGAGCGGTGGCAAGGGGAGGGGAAAACCGGACGGACAGGCCTGAGCCGCAGGGTGGGGCCTTGGGCGAGTCCCTGCCTAGCTTCGCTCTTAGGAGCTCAAACCTTTGAGTCTCTCTGGACATGTACCTTGGCAAGGGATCCCCCACCACGCCTTTGGCGGGGGTGGTTAGCAAAGCTCTTCAGGAGAGGGAGGTGGACGATGGCTTGTACTGCAGGGCAGCTCAGGTAGTGCCCTAGCTTTTGTGTCAAAAGAGGGAGAAAATAAGAGCTCATAGGTGCACGGGCGGGCACAGAAACTCTGAAAGAAACTTAACAGCGGTGCCCTGAGGGGTAGGTGAGAGCTGGATTTAGGAGTGGGACAGATATGTTTCCGTATGTTTTTACATAAGTATTTGAATCAACCGCATGTTTTCAAAAGTTTAAACAATGAGCCACACCAATAATGTAGAAATATTCATTTCTTAAAAGAAGGTAGCCAGGGCCAGGCGTGGTGGCTCACGCCTGTAATGCCCTCACTTTGGGAGGCCGAGGCAGGTGGATCACGAGGTCAGGAGTTTGAGACCAGCCTGACCAACAGGTGAAACGGTTTTGTAGAAACGGTGAAACCCTGTCTCTACTAAAAATCCAAAAACAATTAGCTGGGCGTGGTGGCATGTGCCTATAGTCACAGCTACTCTGGAGGCTGAGGCAGGAGAATTGCTTGAACCTGGGAGGCAGAGGTTGCAGTGAGCCAAGATGGTACCACTGCACTCCAGCCTGGGTGACACAGTGAGACTCTGTTTCAAAAAAAAAAAAGGTAGCCAGAATGGGAAGTAAATGAGGCTTTCTTTGAGGAGGGGCTGAGCAGAGACACTGCTCTCTGCAGGCCACTCAGTGTGGATGCCTTCCTGGGCCCTCACATTGCAGGCTCTGGGTATCGAGGTGGGTGCCAGACACTGGTGTGTTTCCTCCCTGCTGCTGTCCCAACAGGCTCCTGGCCTCCTCCTGCACCCAGGGTGCCGGGCCTGGCTGCCCTGCCTTGCCCAGTAGCCAGTCTTTGGCTTAGATTGGACTGGGGCGCTCGAGGGGGTCCTCGCTTGGGGCAAGACTGCTCAGTGCCCTGTCTTGCCACCTAGGCCAGCTTGGGGCTCCGTGGCCTGGAGCAGGGAGTGGACTTGGCACGACCCATCGCACAAGCCCAGGTGAGAGCTTAAAAGGCTGTCACGTTTCCGTCAATCTCTTCACCAGACAGTGGGAAGACCCGGCTCTGGGGAGCCAGGTGGTTCCTCTGCAGTCACTTGCAGGCTGTTATTTACAGAGGGGACGCATGTGCTGGATGAATCATCCAGAGAACCCAGGAGTAGTTTCTATTCCTGTAGACACCTGAAAGTCCCAGCATGCATGGCTTTGAAAAATTGCTTGTGGTTTGCCGGGTGCAGTGGCTCACCCCTGTAATCCCAGCACTTCGGGAGGCTGAGGCAGGTGGATCACTTGAGTTCAGGAGCTCGAGACCAGCCTAGCCAGCCTGGCCAACATGGTGAAACCCTGTCTCTACTAAAAATCCAAAAAAAAAAAAAAAAAAAAAAAAATTAGCTGGGCGTGGTGGCAGCTACTTGGGAGGCTGAGGCACAGGAATTGCTTGAACCTGGGAGGCGGAGGTTGCAGTGAGCCAAGATCAATTGCACCACTGCACTCCAGCCTGGGCAATAAGAGCGAAACTCTGTCTCCAAAAAGACACTCACACACACGCACACACATACACAAAGAAAAATTGCTTGTGCTCTGGTCCTCCGACAGGGCCTCCCAGCAGCTCCAGGCATGGGAGCTGCCTCTGCCAGGGGAGGTTTTGGCCCAGACTTTCCTGATGGGCTGGAATCTGTAAGGGCTCCCAGCTAAGAGCCACCCAGGCCCACAGTGTCTCAGCCCTCCCAGCCCTGACGGTGGGCAATGCCAGGGAAATCTCTGCTTGCAGGACACTGGGAGGCCACAGGCCTAGGGCTGCTCCAAATCTCTGTGCAGGCCTGGGACAGAGAAGCCGAGGCTGAGAGAGCTGTGGGACCCCACTGACCATTCTTGCAGACACACATGCGGAGACTGAGGTCTCCTCTCAGGCTGGGCACGCAAGTCCTAAACTGGAAGGCGTGCAGTACCCTCCTCCTTTCCTTTCTGTGGGCAGCAGTTTCAGATCCTAAACCCCCGCAGTGTTGGAAGCCACCACGGCCTTTGTCGGGTGCCGAGAACTGCTGCTCCTGCGCGGTGCCCCTGTTAGAGCGTCTGGAGTGCAGGAGAGGCTTCCTTCGCTTCCAGGGGTTGCCCGGGCCTTGACGCATGCCGTGTGATTTTTGGCTTTTTGGTTTTTTGTTGTTTGGCAGCTGGAGGCGGGGGGAATGCAGATCTTCCAAGAGAACACGAGAATGTAGACCCCCCTCCTGGAAACTGCTCCCCATCTCAACAGCCTAGTTCCACTCAGCACCTCTGTAGACCCCAGAGCCAGAGCCCCTGGGCCAGACAGGGTGACACTAAAGCCGCTCAAAGAGCACCTGGTCCCTCCCCTTCATTTCACTCACAAGGAAGTCGAGACCCAGAGAGGGGAAGTGACTCTCCCCAGAGCAGGCTGGCAGCCAGGCCTTGAGGAGAAATGACATCTCTCAGCCCTCTCAGCTGCACCGGACCACCTACAGGTAACAGCCTCTGGGCCACTTAGAGAAACTGAGGCACAGAGCCTCTAACCTGACCTTGCTCTTGTGGACTACAGGTAACTCTCCTAAGATCAGCGGGGCTTGTGTGGGCCGGAGCTTTGTGCCCACCTGCCCCAACTCAGGGAGCGGTCCCAGGTGGCAGGGCAGAGGCAGGCTCGGGGCAGCCTCCGTGACAGCAGCAGGGGCAAGCAGACCTGGTTTGTCCCCGATTACGAGTGACATTTTTCTACGAACCCTCAACTTCCTCCTGATTTGAGTCAGGGTTGCAGCATCACTTCGGGTGGGGAAGTCTCCCCATTGGCAGCCTGGGAACCTTCCCCGGGGCTGGGAGCTCGCGTGCCACCGCCCTCTACCAAGCCCGCCACCCATTCTCTGAATCCTGTTAGGAAACCACCAGGTGCCCGAGATGACACACTCTCAGGGATCATCCTGCGGCTCTGAGCAAGTGCTTGTTGGGGACCAGAAGGACCTAGGAGCCCAGGCTCACCCACTCACCAGCTGTGTAATTTCTCTAGCCTCCGTTTACCTCTCTGGGAAATGAGGCAATACACGGTTTCTTCCTCACGGGGCACTCGAAGGCAGCAAATGAGGGGGAGCGCCCTTGTCACTATCATATATTAGAGCTGCGTTGTTCTCAAACTGCAGCCAAGTGTCTCTTGGAGAGGCTGGGAGGGAAGACACAGCAGCACTTAGAACTCTGAAAGTTCTAGATTCTTCCCTGCAAGGGAGAACCCAAGGTCAGGACATGTCTGGCTGGCCTGGCCTCACCTGGGCTTTGTGCTACCCGAGGTGCTGGGGATGAGGGGACCGGGCTGGGCAAAGTGCCGCCCATAGCTCCGTGGAAGTCAGAGTTTGCCTTTGGTTCTGAGCAGCTGTCCCAGCTCCAAAGGGAGCACCGGTCACTATGGAGCTGCAGCAGACCAGGCCGTATGTTCAGCCATTTCTTCACTCCCTCTTTCATGCAATAACCTTCCCAAGGGCAAACTGTATGTGAGGCTCAGGGATGAAGGTGAAGGGGAGGAGGTCCTGGTCCTGGGGCTGCTGCAGGACAGCAGGGACACGCTCCCCCTGGGGGACGCAGAGGACTCTTCACGGCACCCACTTGGGACTGCGCTGGGAAGACCACATCAGCTGATGCGGGTGTAGCCGGGAAGTGGGCATTTGAAGGAAGGGGTGGGATTTTTAGCAGTGGAGGGGTGTGTCCAAGGGGACAGAGGAGCATTAACTTGCAAAGAAGTGAGGAGGGGGCTTGGCAGCTGCTGGTGGGGGCCAGGGTGAGGGAGGAGGAGAGACTCAGAACATGAGTTCCAGCTGGTCCGTCACGGCCTGTTTGACCTTGGGTAGAATCTTTAGAGTCTCTGAGCCTCACTGTCCTTATCTGTGAAATGGGCATAATTAAGGCAGCCTCCCAGAAGTGTCCTGAGGTCCCGCCATATAGCACTGAGCACATGGCTGGCCACCTCTCGTGTCCCCAAGCCGGCCCCTCCACTCTCCCAGCCCCGCTTCAACCCCACACAAGGGTTCAAGCGATTCTCCTGCCTCAGCCTCCCGATGCTGGAGCAACATGCAGGCATCAGGAGATTGTGGCCATGTCCCCTGTCTCCTCTGTGTCCTGTTCCTTCTTGCCTTGTGGCACCCAGAAGCCCAGCTCAGGCACAGGCTGATGACTTTATTCACACTATATTGTTCCCGGTGGATATGCTGTGTATTCTAACTGTGGAATTTTGGGGGAGCTCCGGGAATCCATCCCTGCAGCTGTGCCAATGCTGCTTTTGTAGGCTCTGGACCTGCCATCTCTGAGGTGGCTTGTGCTGCAATGCTCTGTGCAGATGACAGCCCCACAGCTGCAGGAAGGGCCACCTTCTCAGCCACAAAACTCTTTCGGGTTGTGATCTTCCTGTTTCTTGTGTTCTCTTGAAAATCCAGGCCGCGGAGGGAAGGAAGGTAGGTCTGGTGTGGAGCCACATAGGTGGGTTTCGAGGTCTCAGCTGTGTAGGCATAACCTCAGGGCTGCCACAGGTGGGTTGCTGGATCCTCAAAGGTGTGAGCAGATGAGGGTACCACAGGGCACTGGCAGTTGCAGGAATCCCAGCTGCAGAATGTGTAGAGTCAGCAGTTAAGAGCCAGCACAAGCCGGGTGCTCGGGCTCACTCCTGTAATCCCAGCAGTTTGGGAGGCAGAGGTGAGAGAGTTGCTTGACCCCAGAAGTTTGAGACCAGCCTGGGCAACATAGTGAGACCTCATCTCTACAAAACATAAAAAATTAGGCCAGGCGTCGTGGCTCACACCTGTAATCCCAGCACTTTAGGAGGCCAAGGCAGGTGAATCACCTGAGGTAGGGAGTTCGAGACCAGCCTGACCAACATGGAGAAATGCCGTCTCTACTAAAAATACAAAATTAGCCAGATGTAGTGGCACATGCCTGTAATCCCAGCTACTTGGGAGCCTGAGGCAGGAGAATCGCTTGAACCCAGAGGGCGGAGGTTGTGGTGAGCCAAGATCGCGCCATTGCCCTCCAGCCTGGGCAACAAGAGCGAAACTCCATCTCAAAATAAATAAATAAATAAATAAATAAATAAATAAAATTTTAAAATAAAAAATTAGTTGGGTGTGGTAGTGCATGCCTGTGGTCCCAGCTACTTGGAGGGCTAAGGTGGGAGGATTGCTTGAGCCTGGGAAGTTGAGGCTGCAGTGAGACTTGATGGTGCCACTGCACTCCAGCCTGGGTGACAAAGCAAGACCCTAGCTAAAAAAAAAAAAAAAAAAAGGAAGCAGCACAGTGAGGCCAGGACTCCAGACTCAGGGCTGAACAGGGCCTTAGGGATGGAAGAACTGAGATGGAGCCCCACAGGCAGAGGGAGCAGGAGGAGAAGCAAGGCCTCTGTGCTCCACCCAATCCCTTCGTACCCGTGAGATGCTCTCTCTCCTTCCCACCAAACCCTGGAAAACAGCATTATATTGAAGGAAGATTTTACTTCAGGGTTAAAAAACAAACAAAAACACCCTTCAGTAAGACACAGCTGTGTATGAATTCCCTCTACAGCATTCTGGACAAGCGCATCTCCTTGCCTTTGCTTGCATACCTCTGGTGACAGAGGGCTCACCACATAACGAGGCTGCTTTGCTTTGTCTGCTCTCAGACACTCTGGCTGCGAGATTGGTCTGCTTTCTGCAGCACCTGGAACCCGTTCCTTTTCTGACCCTGTGAAGTCGTATGGTGAAACATGTCACGAGTGCTGGGGGATGGAGGCCCTTGTGTCTTTCTTTCGAGGGCTTAGGAATATCTCTAGGGCATTCTGTGTTCTCTCCCATGCTGTGGTTCCCTAGTCCCTTGGAGTTCAGCCCTGCAGACAGACAGCCTTGGGTCCCAGGGTGATCAGAGCTGTGCACTGGCCATGGCCGTTCCCTCTCCACTTCCAGGATCACCAAGTGTAGCCTTGGTTCACCTCGTTTCTCTCTTTCCTGTTTAAAAGAACACTTAGGAATTCCCACTTTCATTTAAGAGGTGACTGCATTTGTGTTTTGTGTATAAATGTTGTTTCTTTCAGCAATGCACATCGGATTTTGTCTCTTGACTCACATGTTAAGAGGCTACATAAGAGAATGCATAGAAATGTCTATTAAGTATTATTAATATCATGGCACTGCAGCTAAGAGGTGAGGACCAACAAACAGCTATTTTCTTTGCGGTCTGGGAATGAAGACTGTAATATCGCCCTTGCTGTCGAGGACTTGCCTGGGCTCGGGAATGGGATCAATTTTGTAAAAGACCTTCTGTTCTTCTAAAGAGAGCATAGTGCCTTGATTTACGATGTACTTCTTCCTGATCTGCTAGTCCTCCTTATTAATTGGGTTGCTCAGAGATCTAATTTCTCTGTTTGGTCGTGGATGTTCCATGAGAGGGGCGCTAAAAGCTGCAGCTACGTTATATTTCCGTTTCTCCTTGTTTCTGTTGCATTTCTGACATGGTCACATCATGTACTTGTTTGCTATGATAATTGGAACAGAAATTGAATGTTTTATGTTTTCATTATTTATTGTTACTTTCACTCTCGTGGAGTCCCCATGTTACTTTCTCAACGCTTTTTACTAAAAAAAAATTACTTTGTTCTATTCCCTTCCTTTCTAGCACAAAATGTGCCCGATAAACCAAAGATTATGCTGTCATTTTACTCTGTCTGTGTCTTTTCATTTTCTTGGTGCTTTTCCTTGATGAAAGATGATCGAATTTTTTTAAATTGCTGGTTGGTTTTAATAGATTAACATAGGGAGCATTAACAATTGTTTATAATATTTGCATGAATCTCTGTGGGGTTGCTCCTCTGCTTTCTATATTGAGATATTACGGTTTTTTGATTTTCGGTTTCTGCTGTGAATTTTCTCTTCCTTTTGTCCCGTTAAAATAGAGAAAGTAATTTAACCTAAATATTCAATTTGGAAAATATTTACATTTTAACTTCTTGTTTCTATTGATAGCTTGCCAAGCTTTGGGGGAATTATGTTTGAAATCTCTTTTTTCATCTTCACCCACTCTTCATTGTGAAGTTGGCATTTTGTCTCTTTTATGTTGTCCTTTACTCCTTATGTAACACATGCTTTTATGATGTGATGGCTGACCTGTGAACAGAGGAAACTTATTTTTCAATTTTATTTTTTAAATCATGAATCGAGTTCTTGTTGCTGTTCTCTCATCATTTGGGTGAGACTTGCTGTCCCACTTGACATTTCCACATCTCTCTCTCACCTCATGCTTTGCTCCCGAGTCCCATTTTGAAATGCTCATCTCTGGCCCTGCAAGGTCATGCCTCATTAGCTGAGCTTCGGTGAATTCAATGCGTGCCTTTAAATTTTGTGTTAACCTTCTACCTGCCATGCCTCAAACACAAACCCAGACCACAAGCTGTTTCTTTGATGTAGAAGGAAAAAATTGAAAGGTATCCTTACTGGTCTTCTTTTCCCCCGCCAAGCATTATACACACACACACACACACACACACATATACATACACATATATTAGTGTGTGTGTGTATACATATATGTATGTATATGTGTGTATATATATAATCTCAAGTTTTCATATGATCATTAATTAATTAGAAAAACACCAAAAAAGGAGAGAGATATAAAGATAAAAGATTTTTAAATCACCCACCATCCAACTGCTAGAATGTAACCACTGGTTGGCACGTAGAAATCTTTTTTTAGGGGTTTCTTTTCCCCCTCTATGCGTGGGCTTTTAAAATTTTAATCACAGTTGAAATCATTCTGAATGTCTAATTCTATAGTTTGTGGGTTTGTTACTTAACATAGCATAAACATAACAGTCAGACAGAAAAATTTTCCATTGAGTAAGTTTACCATAGTGAAATTAACCTCTTGTTGGCATTTAAATGTGTGTATGTATTTTTTACTATTAGAAAAAATGTAATGTGGTAAAACATTGAGGCAAAGAAGAAGAAGAAAAACGTCACGTTGGACATATTTTGCACACAACTTTTCTTCTTTCATATGATTTACTTAAGACGAATTCTCAGAATCACTGGATGGAAGGCCTACGGTTTTCATGGCTTGTAATAGAAGTTATCAAATCCCAAAAGTTGTGTGCTGATTTGTACGCTTACCAGTATATTGGTGACTGGTTTCACAGAACCCTTGACAAATTCTTTGTTAAATTTGATAAGCAAAAATGTTATCTCTTTATAAATCCTCTTCTGGGAACTGCCTATGTCATTGCTTGTTCATCTGTTGTTGGTCATGATATTACTCATTTTTTATATACTCTTCATAGAGAAAGAACATCGTTTGTCTAACATTGGTTGTGTTTTGTTTCTTCTAGTATATTATTTGATGTTAAGATTTTTTAGCAAAAAGAATTTTTTTTTTTTAAATTTCTGTGCCACCAGACCAGTCCTGTTTGCTTTCTATTTCTTTGCTTTTTGGTTTTGCTAAGTTGACAAAGAGCTTTTCCCTTTAGTGATTTTATAAGTTGTTTATTAAATTTTCGTTGAGTTTTTCTATGGTTTGATTGTTTTGAAATTTAATTCCTTAATGAATTTGGAATGTATTTTGAGATGCTGTGTAGGATGAGACTCTAAGTTGGTTTTTACTCCCAAATTGTTAATTGACAGTCTCAACGTAACTTCTTAACTAAGCTTTCCCTTTGTATTATTGATTTCTTGGAAATGGCTCATTTATTCTTGTTCCTTTTAAATGTGTTAGTGCATTGTCTGAGATTTCTGGGTGTTAGTAAATGTCTGATTTCAACAAGAAAGTTCAGATTATTTTACCATTAAATACGAAGTGGCCATTGGTGTGAGCAATTTACTCTTCGTAAAAAGTACTTTCCTATTCCATTAGTTAGATAACTCTGAAAAACTGTTTATACAATTGGATGATTTTTTATTTTTGCTTTAATGATGTGATACACAATATTAATTGATTTCCTAACACTGAAACTATCTTATATTTCTATAGTAAATCTGATTTGTCATGATGATTTATAGTTTTAATGTACCGAATTCTACCTAGTAATGTTTTAATTAAGATGTTTACATATGTATTCATCATTGTATTTGAGCAAGTTCGTCTCTTTTGTGCTGAGTTTTGATATTTGGGTAAGTTAGTTTAATAGAAATTCATTAATACTATGTTCTGAAGCACTTTATAGGGTACAGGGATTATCTGTTGCTTAAAAATTTGAAACAAGCTAGAGCCTATTTTAAGAGTAATATTTGATAATATTCTGAGTTTCTTTTATGGTTATTAGTCTAGTCAATACTTTTATTTCTTCTCGTGTCAAACGTTGTATAGATTGTGGTAAATTAGGTTTTTGCCCCCAAATCAACAATTACATTAAGGTTTTTAAACAGATCGACACATAAGTGATGCAGTTTCTCGCTATTTTTGCTCTCCCCTCTACCTAAGCTTAATGTCTTCTTTCTTATTTCTAGTTATGACTATCTGAGTCTTCTTGATCATAGTTGTTAGAAATATATGTTTTGCTTTGTTGATCGTTTCTTCTCTGAAGGAATCACCTATTAAATTTGTTGATTCTGATATTTTCTCTTTTCTAATTCCTTTATTTCTGCTTTTATCTTTATACTTTTTTCCTCATTTTCCCTAAGATTTTTTTTTTACTAAATGCTCAAGTTAAGTGCTTAATTCATTTATTTAGTTTCCTTAAAGAAAATTAAAGCAGTTAGGGCAATGTATTTATCTCCAAGAATAGATTTTGGCTGTATCCTGTCAACTTATTATTTTTTTTAAACAACCAATCCAAAAAGTTGTTGCTATTCTTGATTACATCTCATGTATTTGGTTTTGTAGTTCTCACTTTATTTTTAAATAGTCATTGTTATTATTATTATTTTGAGACAGGGTTTATATAAACAGGGTGTCATTTTGTTGCCCAGGCTAGAGTGCAGTGGCATGATCACAGCACACGGCAGCCTCAACTTCTTGGGTTCAAGCCATCCTCCTGCCTTAACGCCTGAGTAGCTGGGACTATCGGTACAAGCCACCACAGTCAGCTAATTTAAAAAATAATTTTTTTTTTTTTTTTTTTTTTTTTTGTAGAGATGGAGGTTTCACAATGTTGTGAGGTTGATCTTGAACTCCTGGGCTCAAGTGATCTTACCTCCTTTGCCTCCCAAAGTGCTGGGATTATAGGCATGAGCCACTGCGCCTGGCCAGGCTGTATTTTTATTTTCTAGGTTTTTGTGTGTGTGGTCAGAGTATAGCCAACATAATTTCTGTATTGTTTTTAAGTGATGGTTTTGTTCTTGTAAGGTAGATAATTCATTTTTGGCAAATATTTCTTGGCTGCTAGAGAAAAAAAATGGATTACCTATTTGCTTAAAACCAAACCCAAGAGCCATTCATTAAACTATATTAATCATATTATTTATATAATTCTGTGTCCTCATTTATATTTTGCCTACTTGTTTTGTTCTAATCTACAGTGTATAAAAGTCTGACACTGCAATTTGTTTTTGCCAATGGCTCCTTGAATTCTAAGATTTTTACCTGATATAATTTTGTACAACACCGTTCGGTGTATAAGATTACTATATTTGCCCTCACAATTGAGTTTTAATTTTATTCTATAAAAATAAGCTTAATAATCCTGATGAGCAATTTTGTTCTGCAATTCTACAGTGCTAGTTATGAATATTGCCTCTCTTTCTTTTGTTTACATTTGTCTGTTCTATCATCACAGGACTGTTGGCCAAGGTGGTCTCGAACTCCCAATGTCAGGTGATCCACCTGCCTTAGCCTCCCAAAGTGCTGGGAGTACAAGCATGAGCTACTGCACCGAGACTGTCACAAGATTTTTATGTGGAACATTTCTGTGTCATTTAAGTGAACCCTTTATAAGAGCAAACACTTTTATTTTTTAATTGAACTGAGAATGTTAGTAAAATTTGAATTTTTCACACTTATTGTTGTAATTTCTATGCTGTTTCTTTTCATATTATATTAACTCCTCTGCTATGTAGTTGGTTTTGTTTCTTTTCATCTTCTTTAGTAATTTTGAGGGTAAGCATCTTATTTTTAATAGTGGTTACTTTAAGGTTTTCAAACATCCGACACGTATTTCTGTAATTATTGAAGTAAAAAAAATAGAACAGGAATATTAACAATAGAGCCATTTGCTTCACCCCAGGCACTTACTATTACTCTCCATTGTCCCTACCCCCTACAACACAAGAATGTTCTTCCTGCTTTGTTAATTTATCCATAGTATTACATCTTGTCTCTTTCTAGGGATGCAGATCATCCCTTTTTCTTTTTTCCTCGAGAGAGGGTCTCACTCTATCACCTAGGTTGGAGTGCAGTGGCACGATCATGGCCTCAAACTCCTGGGCTCCAGCAAGCCTCCCACACAGCCACCCAAATAGTTGGGGACCACAGGCATGAGACGACACGCCCTACTAACTAATTTTTTTTTTTTTGTAGAGATGGGGTTTCACTATGTTGCCCAGGCTGGTGTCTGAAACTCCTGGGCTCAAGTGATCCTCCCACACAACCTTCCAAATAGCTGGGGACCACACTCTACAAATTAAAAAATATATATTTTTTTGTAGAGATGGGGTTTCACTATGTTCCCCAGGCTGATCTCAAACTCCTGGGTTCAAGTGATCCTTCAACCTTGGCCTCCTAAAGTGCTGTGATTACAGGTGTGAAACACTAGTCCAGCGAGATAATCCCTTCTGTGTTTTCTTCTTTAAATGTTAAATCTGTAACTACATTCATCATAACTTACGTCTCTTTCCATCGTTCCCTGCTTTCAATTCAATGCTCAGCCCCGAGTTTTCTACCTTGATGTTTTCGTCCTTGCACTCTTCTTAGTCATTATCTTGGAGGCCTAAAGTTTTGAGGTGACTATTTTTCTAGAGGCCCCATCCACCCAAGAGTTGCTTTCTGCACTCTTTATGCAGGAACACCTGGTTGGATACGAAATTCCTGCACCCAAATTTTCTCCCTCAGACCTCTTCTGGTGTAATTATTTTTTCAGAGGTTTCCAAGGAACTTGGTTTGTTTATTCATGGATGTTTGTGAGGCTCCATCTTAGTGACATTTAAACACGGCAGCGGGGCATTCAGAGGTGTCAGCAGGGCATCTGGGAGTGGCCCTCTCCATAGCTTTTGCATGAAACATGGCACTTCACCTTCTGTGTTGTTCTCATTTACTCCACGGTTCCATTCAGCCTCACCTCTCAGCCGCTGTGCTGCTGCTGACTCACATGGTTTTGGGTCCTTTTGCTCCATTCACAGTTGCTATTTGCTTGACCCATGATCTTTGCTTACTCAGTGCTATTTCCTACTGGAGGAGGCTGGGATGAGACCCCATTCAAGTCCTCTGGGAGTTGAAGGTGTCCACCCATCCCTGCTGGGGATGGTAGAAAGGCAGCACTCCACAGATGGTGCTGCTGGGATGGAGACTTGGAACATCCCCACTGCTGCCTGTGACACCAACCAGATCCTGACCTCAGTGGCAGCATTGGGGTGGCCCCTTGGCAGCTTTGCAGGGGTGCTGCTGAGACCTCCCTGGAATTCCAGAGAACCTACTGCTGGGAGCTCCGACAGTCAGTGCAGCTCTGCTGCTTCAGGTCCATGGTGACGTTGATGCTGATGCCACTCTCCTTGGGCTGCTCCTAGCCAGTGCCTGAGCTAGGCAGAGACACTAGCCTGAGGTGATTTCTGATGATATGGGGCTCCTCCAAGGCAACTTTGCTCAGAAATGCCCCATGGCTTGGCCAAGACAGGCTGAGATCCGCACTGCTGTCTGGAGTCCTTCCCACCTTGGCCTTCCTTCCCCATCTCCTTCCACAGCGTCAGACTTGCAGGTGTTCTGAAGGCCCACCCCACCTCCTCCTGCTACCTCTCCCTGCTATCCTTCACAGGCACTTCACCTGTTTAATCGTTGGGTTGTCTAACACTGCCTTAGCATCTGCTTCTCAGGGGACCTGAAGGGACTCAGCCTCCCACCCAGCCAACTACAGTACTATTGATTGACTGGGGTAGACCCCTGGGTTGTCCAGAACAGGAGCTGCCAGTGGAATGTCCCCATGCCCCAGGTCAATGGTGCTAGTTGCTGTCGCCACCCCCGTTCCCCTCCCTACCCATGAGTAGACTGATTTTTATTAGCAAACTTCTTTGAGAAGGGTGACTACCGTTTCATCTCTTGCTGCAGTTTGGAGTACATTGATGCCTTTTTATCTTACTACAGTGAAGCTCCTGATTTTTTGAAAAAGACTCTAAAAAGATGGTTTCCTTGGACTTCTAGAGGGAATTCAGATTAATTTTTCAGATTCTCTGCTCACTCTGCTATTAGCTGGCAGTATTTTTTCAACCTAATTTCTTCTTGCCAGACCATAGAGTGCCTTCTGTGGCTTCAAAGACTACCCTCTGAGAAGCTTCTGTTTGAAGTCTGTCTGTAATTCAAATGTGACCTTAAGAATAATCCTACTGGGGAATACTGTTGGCCGAATTGTGTCTATTTTCTACGCATATACCTATCACCGTCAGAGTACACTCATCCCGGCACCCTAGGTTGTGTGCTTTCTGCCAGAGCATTCTTTTCCCATTGTTATTCATTCATTCCCCTAATCCAGCCACACATTGCATCTGGGTTTGGGTTGGACTTTGAGCCTCACTGATTTTTTTCTTGGCCACTTTGAACCACCAGCAATATGGTGGACTCATCCATGGAGTTTGCCGGTGACAGTTGACAGTAAGGGCATCTGAGTGTTGAGCTTTCGTGGCTGCATTTTCTTAATTGGTGGGTGTGACCCAGACAAAGAGAGATACCCTCAGTTCCTTTTTCAAAATGTTACTGGATCTCTTTAAACAGAAACTTGTATTTGTGCTTATCTTTGTGGTTTTTGGTTTTCTGCTGTTTCTGGTCTTAAAGGCAACTTCTCCAAGCTGGTTCCATCTTCCTCTTTGGTGTTGCAACATTTTACCTTTAGACCTGACCTGGGCTTTGGCCAGCCTTCCTCATCATTTTTGAAATTTACCTTGTGAGTTCCAAGCTATTCTAGTAATTTTCCGAGCTAGGCCTGTGGCCATTTCAGCATGTTTAGTGTGGAGGCAGCCACCCCCAGCTTGCAGATCCTGAGTAGGAGCAGTTACTCCTACACAAACCATCCCCACAAACCACAGGACACCAAGGCTTTGAATATGAGGAAGTACATTTTCCTAGATCTCTCGTGACATAAATCCATGAGAAAAGTTCACACCTTGGAAAGCATAGAATCTTTGGAAAGCCACCAAATTAAGTAATGTACATTGAGTGTTTAGTGCATAGTGCTCAGTGGATGATATATCTATGTACCTAAAAATGTCTATCTATAGGCGGGTGGATCACCTGAGGTCAGGAGTTCGAGACCAGCCTGACCAATATGGTGAAACCCCATCTCTACTAAAAATACAAAAATCAGCCAGGTATGGTGGTGGGCGCCTGTAGTTCCAGCTACTCGGGAGGCTGAGACAGGAGAATTGCTTGAACATGGGAGGCGGAGCTTGCAGTGAGCCAAAATCAGGCCACTGTACTCCAGCCTTGGTGACAGAGTGAGACTCTGTCTCAAAAATATCTATCTATCTATCTATCTATCTATCTATCTATCTATCATCTGTCTAGCTATCTGTTTTCTTTTTCATTAGGGATCAGAGAGGGCTTGAGAATGGTATTCCATGTAAGATCTTAAAAAATACCCAAATTTTTTCCTCTCACAGACTCCTAGTAGTGAAGAGAAACAATAGGAGAATGAGAATTCTGTTAGCAATAGCTGCACAGCAAAGAAATAAGTCACAGGAATGCTTATTGTGGAATTCATTGTGTCCTGGTAAAACACTAGAAACCTAAATGTTGATCAATAGGCTGCTGGCTAAATGAGTTTTGGTATACCTACACCATGGGAGGCAAACAAGCCGTTCGTATATGCTGACATAGACCAATGTCCAAGAAACATTGTTGAGTGAAAAAGCCAGAGATAGAAGCTGTAGGCATATTATTTCCAAATTTTAAAGAAGCCATACATGTATATGTATGCATGCACGTATTTGCATATAAGCGTATACTTAGAAAATGTCTGGGAGGATTATGCAAGAAGCTGTAAGCCATGGCTGCCTTTGGAAAGGACAGTTGAGGCTTTAGGATCCAATGGAGGCCGACTTCCCTACATGTATTCTTTTGTTCTCTTTGAATATCTTATTGAGTGCATGGAATACTTTTAAAATTAATAACAGAAGCTGTGAAAAATAATGAATAATGGAAGGTTTTATTAATAACAGAAGTTTCAGGACTAGGTGTGGCGGCTCCTGCCTGTAATCCCAGCACTTTAGGAGACCGAGGTGGGCAGATTACCTGAGGTCAGGAGTTCGAGACCAGCCTGGCCAACATGGTGAAACTTCATCTCTACTAAAAATATAAAAATTAGCTGAGTGTGGTGGTGCATGCCTGAAATCCCAGCTATTCAGGAGGCTGAGGCAGGAGAATCACTTGAACTCAGGAGGCAGAGGTTGCAGTGAGCTGAGATCGCCCCACTGCACTCCAGCCTGGGCGACAAAGGGAGACTCCATCTCAAATAATAATAATAATAATAAATTATAATAGCCACAGCGGTCACTAGCACAGGATTCTCTGGTGGGAGGCCATGCTGATGTCTCCTCCCTGCTGCATCGACATCTTGGGATCTCAGCCCCGGCTAGGCAAGAAGTCATGGAAGGTGAGAGAAGCACAAGAAGGCAGTTCTCACAGCAGGACATGGCTGTACCTGCTCACCCAGCTGCTTACTGCCAAGGTGGTTAAGGAAGATGCCATGCCAATGCTGTGGCCCTGTGCGCTAGTGAATGTGGCACGTTCCGTGTCTAAGGCCAGTCAAAGTCGAGTACACCAGCAGCGTGGCCTCGCTTGTGGGGAGAGGGAAGAGTGGGTGAGAAAGGAGGGAGTGGGGAGGGGGAGCAGAGGGGGGCGAGTGGGGAGAGGGTGGAAGTTGGGTCATATTTGAATCCTCTTTCTAGCAGCCTCAGTTCTGGACGCCTGGGTTGAACACTTGGTTCTGTCTTGCTCCAGAATTCCATACCTTGATGCAGATCCCCATAATGCCACTCACCTCCGCATCCCAAATTGCCCAGGCTCAGACCACACCGGTGTGCAACCACGCCTACAGCCTCGGTCCTCTTGTCTCTGAGGCCACTTCTAATTTTCTGCCTGAAAAAAGGCTTTTCTTTTCCCAGTGGAGACCTCAGGCCCACGCATCATTCCCTCTGGGAATCCCCTTTCTCCCACATCTCTCCGTTTTCTGTCCATGTTTCTCTTTGGAGTACACGAGGATGCAGCAGCTGTAGACCACATATCCTGGCAACTGTGAATCTCTGACAGAGGACTCCAACCCTTTGCCTGCAAACCCAAGCAAAAGTTGTGTTGCTTATCATGGCCTCTTGGAGAGTCAAATGTCTGCCCTGGAACCCATGAACTAACCAACTGCTGTGTCCGGGGGAATGCGATGCTCTGGTGTCAATCACCCCGCATTGCAGGTCAGCTCTGTCCAACCAACAGGAAAGTGGGTGGGGGAAGACAGAAGGGACAAGAGGAGCTGAACCCTGGAAACAGCATTTGAATCCCTGAGCCAGCTGCTCCTCGAGTCAGCCCTACACTCGTTTTCATGTTTTCCATTTTGTGAAATTCTCTCTTTGCCAAAGCCTGTTTGGGTTGGGATATATGCTGTTACTTCTTTCAACAAAAGGAGTTCTGATTTAAAAGATAGCTGTCCATGCACAGCAGGGTTCCATATTTGCAAAAGAAAAATGTGTGTATGGTAGAAAGAGAGTGAGAAAGGGAGTCTGGACTGATAGACACAAAAAGTAACAGTGGTCGCGTCTGGCCAGCAGGATTCAAGGGCATTTTTCTTTTCTGTGTTCTAGTTGTGATTCAATGGGCATGAATTGCTGTGTGATGCCGGGAGGTGTTTGTTATTCTTGACAAAGTCATTTGAATCCATCACTTCAAGAGAGTGAAAGGAGTCCCATCTGATCTGTTGTTGGTGTTGTAGGAAGAAACATGAGCCAGCCAAACACCAGCGGGAACTGCTCCTTCGAGAATGTGAATCAGCTGATGAAAACCCTGCAATTGACAGTACACATCCCCACCTTCCTCCTGGGCTTGCTTCTCAACCTGCTGGCCATCTTCGGCTTCAGCTCCTTCCTGAAGAAGAGGTGGCCCGATTACGCTGCCACCTCCATCTACATGATCAACCTGGCGGTCTTTGACCTGCTGCTGGTGCTCTCCCTCCCATTCAAGATGGTCCTGTCCCATGTGCGGCCCCCCTTCCCATCCCTGTGCACCCTGGTGGAGTGCCTCTATTTCATCAGCATGTACGGAAGCGTCTTCACCATCTGCTTCATCAGCATGGACCGGTTCTTGGCCATCCGGTACCCACTCCTGGCCAACCACCTCCGGTCCCCTAGGAAGACCTTTGGGATCTGCTGCGCCATCTGGGTCCTGGTGTGGACCGGGAGTATCCCTGTCTATAGTTTCCATGGGACAGTGGAGAATTACATGTGCTTCCACAACATGTCTGACAGTACCTGGAGTGCGAAGGTGGTCTTCCCACTGGAGGTATTTGGCTTCCTCCTTCCCATGGGCATCATGGGCTTCTGCTCCTCCAGGAGCATCCACATCCTGCTGGGCCGCCGCGACCACACCCAGGACTGGGTGCAGCAGAGAGCCTGCATCTATACCATTGCAGTCAGCCTGGTCGTCTTTGTGGTCTCCTTCTTCCCAGTCCACTTGGGGTTCTTCCTGCAGTTCCTGGTGAGGAACGGCTTTATCGTAGAGTGCAGAGCCAAGCAGAGGATCAGCTTCTTCCTGCAACTGTCCATGTGTTTCTCCAACATCAACTGCTGCCTGGATGTTTTCTGCTACTACTTTGTCATCGAGGAATTCCGCATGAACATCAAAGCCCACCGGCCTTCCAGGGTCCAGCTGGTCCTGCAGGACACCACGATCTCCCGGGGCTAAGGGAAGGACACCCTGCTCAGGGAAGGAATCCCTGACCCAGAATTCTGGAAATGGATATTGCGTTCCAGGGTTTCAATGTGGCAGGATGATCCATGCCATCTTCACTGATATGCTTCTCTTTGATGCCCATTGAGTGCCAGCTTTGCTCATTATACCCCAAAGACCTTTTTCCAGTGCCCAGACAGCTCCACATGTACCACCCAGTGTTCAGGGACCTCTGAAGAACCCCCAAACCAGGTGAATTATTGATTTCTAAGTCCAAAAACTATAGAGCAGAAGAATTGAGAAAGAATGAGACCATGTGGACAAGGTCTTTCCAACTCTCCCCATTTTTCTGTTAGACTGGGAGGTTCTGGAAAGAAGAGAGAAAAAGAGCGAGGAGGTAGAGGAGGGAACTAAGAGAGTCAGTTACGGGGGAGAATGTCCTGGACAGTGGTAGGGTGGTAGGGATGAATGAAGCCCCTTTTTAGTTTGGGTGTCCCAGGACGGAGCAGACTTGCGTTTTCCAGTCCCTTCTGGAGCTGTGTTGCCAAAAGCCTCACTGAGATGACAGGAAATGGGGGTGGTGTTTGGGGCTGGGCAACTATGCATGGATCACCCAAGTTTCCAGTGGGCCTCAGAAAGGTGAAGGAAGCCAGCCGGACCTTTCTGTGCCTATGAGAAGGCTGCAGAATGACTGAGTGTGGTGTTGATGACATCCAAGAGCTGTGATGGGACAGGACACTCCTGGGGAAGGAAGAAGACAGGCCCAGGGCTGCAAGCAGACAGCCCCTCCCCCATCACCATCAGCGTGGCCACAGCATAGAGTGTTGGTGCTGGCCCAGGGCGAGGAGGAGAGGCAATGGGAGACGGCCCAGGAGAGGGGTGACCCCTGACCTGCTTTCTATCTTGAACAGGCTGGGAAGTTGCTCATTACACTAGTTTCCTTGAAAACAATGTCAAAGAATCAGGTCTGCCTTGGTTCCACCATATGAGGGTAGAGGAGGTGCTGTCTTGCTCACCTGCATCCTGGCTGGGCAGCTGGCACCCGTGACACTGCCCTTGGAGCCCTCCCTCCCCAGCAGCTGGGAGGGAGAAGATGAGGCAGCCAGGCACAGGCGGTGTGGGGGCGGGGGGCGGCGGTGGGAGGCTTGAGAAAGAAGGCAAGGTGGGGAGTCCCTGCAGTTCCCAGGAAACTGTAAACAACTGAGTCACGCCTGGATGGCTTCTCTAAGGACCTGGAGGAGGAGTGCACAGTGACAGCGGAAGACTTCTGATGACTCAGCTGCCCCGGAGAATGAAATGATGAGAAGGATCAATTGTGGGGTGGTTTGCTCGAGGGAGTGAGTGGGATGACGAATAACTGATGAGACTTCGTGTGAGCAAGGTCTTTAGGAGGAAAAGCAATCGCGGTCTCCTGTAGGATCTGGACCCATGTGGGGAGGAGGGAAGGGCTCGGGAGGGGTGGCGGCAGGAGGAGGAGAAGAGAGGGATTTGGATAAACCTGGACCTGCAGAGGAGGAGGAAAAAGAGGAGGAGGAGGGAAGCTGAGCAATGGCCCTAGGCTTGAAGCCCGCAGGGAGTGCAGGATGAGTGGGGAGCCTGGCTGAGCTGCATCCCGCCTGAGAGCCTTTCCCGGCTGGCCTGAGAGCCATGGACCAGCAGGAGCTGCCTTCTCAGGAGCAGCCCCCGCTGTTGTGTGCTCAGGTGGCACTCTGTGCACCTCCTCCTAGGTGGATGGAAGGAAGGGTGAGGAGGAAAGCATCAATGAAGGGGTGGAAGTGGATGTGGAGGAGTGACCAGACCGACCAGAGAGACCCGGATCAGAGGCTCAGGCCCTCTGGGCTGGGCCTGTAGGAACCATAGCCACAGAGTCAGGCTCTGCAGACCCAGAAGTAAGACTGCCTGGCTGCCCCAAGCCCCAGGTACTCCTCTCCTTGCCTGCAGCCTGCCTTGTCCCTCAGCTACCCTAGACAGAGACACACCCGTGATACTCTGAGGAATCCAGACTTTCGCATGCAACAGGGCATTTGGCTGGTTTGGGTCAGAGTCCTTGGGGGATGGATTTAGGGACTACTCTCTTCCCACTTCTTTCTCTGCATGAGGAGCTGGGAGCCTGCCTGTCGGGAGTTGAGTGGTGCCCTTCATATGCACTTGGGTCTACCGATCTGCTTAGGGCCAGACCGGCTTCCTAAGAGAGAGGGGTGGGTGGACCTGACCACCCGTCATCCCCAGTGATGTTCAAACATGAAACCTTATCTGTGTGCAGAATGACTCTGCCCAGATGACAGAAAAGCTCTAGACCGCTGAGAGGAACTGATCATGTAGGGTGGGGCAGGGAGGGGAGCCAGGACCCGTGAGCTGCATGACCGTAAGGGGTAGGTCCTTGGAGGGCATCAGCAGTCTCAGTGTGTGTGATGTGACAACTATGGACCTGTGGGTGGGCCCTGGGGACCCTGACCCATCCCGAAACATGGTGAGAAGAAGGGCCTCTTCTCCTTGGGGACCCAAACTGTCCCAAGTATCTGTGGGAGTGGGCGCAGATCCATGCTGCAGACCACTACGGCTGCTCGGCAGGGGGGCTGAGAGTCTGGACCCACGCAGCTGCAACCTAGTCCGCCCCATGACCGGCAGCGGCCCAGCAGCACAGGAGGGGCGGAGGGTTAGCACTGGAAAAAAATGACTTGATTAACCTGATTCACCAAATAAATAGATTCATGTGGTGCGGTGTGACCTTGTCTTGGACTAAGCTTACCGGCCCCGGAGAAGAGCAGGCCTCAGATGACCTTTGCCAGGTCACCCAGCAATCTTGGTCTCTTCAGCAGCCACCTGGCCACCAAGTGTGGGGAGGCAGGGAGTGGCCCCGCTGCTCAGGAGCACAGCTGGGCCTGTCCAGGTGATCAGGAGCCAGACCTTTTGGGGTCTAGTTCCCACTCCCCTGCATCCACGTGGGCCCTTGGTTCTCCGTGGTAGCAGCCAGGCTGCACAGACCCCACATACCCAGCTGCAGCCGACCTCACCCTGCCCCTGCACCTTGTCCCACCACCACCTTGTCCCACGGCCACTGTGACACCACAGCGGCTTCCACAGGTCCTGGCTCCTGTGCATACATGTGGGTGGGGGGCCCAGCACAAGAGACCTGCTGACCACTGAGGGGCTGAAGACACAGGGCCAGTCTCTAGAGGTCCTCCACGGGTGGCCCTTCCCTCCCTTCTCTGACCTCCAGTGGGGGGACCGCGACTCTCCCAGGGTGGATTCTCCTGGGTTCTTCTCGGCGCTTCACAGTGACGTCTACTGACCTCCAGGGAGCTCCTGGCAGCTGTGAACTGCTAGGCTCTGGCCTGGGCGGCCACTCTCTGTCCTGAGTTCCTCACAATCCTGAGTGCAGCTGCTCACGGCCTGGGGGCTGAGGGCCAAGAGAGACATCTTTGCTCCATTGAACCATCTCCTGCTCACCTAAGAGCCACCCCCGACGTAGCCACGTCCCCTCAGAGTAGTGACCACCTCCCCTCAGTCCCCGGGGAGGATTTGACTTGGAGAATGTCAGTCCACAAGATGCATTTGTCAACTGTATGTCCAACCCCATCACTGAGGAGGACAGAGAAAGACACAGTTACCTCTCTGGGGACCCTCAGAAGCTGAAAGTCATGATACGAATGCTATGTAACTGCCACGGGATACTAAAGACGTCTGGAAGAGTAAGATCACATGCTTGTAGCAAGTGACCACAAAGGAATGATGATTGCGAAGATGCTTGAAATGACTCAGGCCTGGCAGCAGTTGTAGAGATTCCTAGGGGTCAAAAAGGATTTGGTTAATAGACCAGTGAGGACAGAAATTGGGCGGAGCCACAGCCACTGTGTTGGTGTGAGAAGAGGTTGTCATGCAGAACATGAAGAGATGGGTTGGGGACATCCCCATAGGAGGAGGAGCCAGGCCACCCTTTGTCTGTCCTCGAGGGTCAGTTGTATTGTGGACAGCGACTTTCCAGGGCCAAATAAAGGCTGGCTGGGACCACTCGACAACCCTCCCAGGGTGGATTCTCCTAGGTTCTTCTCTGAGCTTCACAGTGAAGTTTGCTTTGAGTCCTTTGACAGAGGACCTAAAGGCACACAAAATAGTGCCTTTTCTGGGGTGATTACTCCCCTGAAACTACCATCACAGGCCCCACTGGCTTTTTCTACCCAGAGCTGGCTTCTCTGGTGAGCTTGCCCATTTCAGGGCACAGGCCATGAACGGCCATTTGAGGGAGTGGAGAGCAGGTCAAGAGGGACTCCAGGAGTTTGAAGTGGAAGGACAAAATAAATGTCCCTCTGCCCGCATTTCAGCTCTGAGCACTCCCTCCTGGGCCGGGAGCCGGCGAGATGTGTCCTCTTTGCAAAGCTGTTGCAGAAAAGGCCACGTGGTGCCTCAATCATGAGTCATGACAGAAATGTGGCCCTTTGCGCTTTGAAGTCTTGGGAGGTAGGATCAGAAGCACTGTCACTTCAAAGCCAGACGCAGCTCTGGCTCACCTTCAAGGCTTCAGATGGCAGCTTCACTCCGGAGGCCCATGTCGCAACAAGCGAGTGAGCGTGACCAAGACGCTGCCTGCAAGGGAGGCCTGCATCTCCACTGGGGGCAGTGTAGTCTCGCAAAGGCTGCTTAGGGTGCACCGACAGGCTGCCTCCGAAGCCTCTCTTCTGGGTAGTTGGCTTTGGGCTGTGTGTCGTGCAGATGAGGGTGCACAGACACGTGTACTTCTCGTTCAAGCAGTGTCTCAGAGCAGCTTGCCAGTGGAGGCCACACACAATTTAGGAAAGTTGTGCCAGAGCCCAGATTTTCCAAATAGCCGATTCCTCAAGTCCCGATCCTGTCCTGTGAACCATCAGTCTCTTTCCTCCACCCCTTCTTCAAATGACACACTCACCCTTTACATTAAGGATCTAAAAGCAGCATAGGTGGAGGGGTTTCCCTGAGGGCAGTGGAGAAGCCTTGAGGCCAGTGAGTCTGGAGTGGTTAAGGAGGGCTCTAGACCACCGACTCAGGGTAGGACCTATTTGAGGGGTGGGTCTCCAGGCAGGATTAGGTAGGTGGAGAGACCATTCCCTCCCCAAGATGGACCAGGCACCGCTGGGCACGGCCTCCTTTGGCAGCAGGTACCAGCCTCTTTGCTATGGTTTTCCTTCAGTTTCCTAAATCTTCAGTACCAACTTCGAGTGGCAGCCAGGACACAGCTTTCACTAAGGGGAATCAGTGTGAGCTTTAGAGCTGAGCGTGAGACCCAGAGATGTCTGGGGAGGGGCACCCATGGAAAAAAGCGCTTCCCACATTAGTGGAGGGTGGGGAGCAAAGTCATTATTCTCCAAGTATTAAAAAATATGTGACTCCAGAGTCAGGACTATTTCAATTACGTGAGTAAGATGGGATGAAATTGATAGTTAAGAGATCTATAAGCTATTGATATTTCTTCCCTGGGACTTTACACTGCAAAAAAAAACATGCATATATGGCAATTATGTTGTCCGTCTACTTGAGCTGCCATAAGAGAACACTGCAGACTGGGTGTCTTGAACCACAGGAATTGATGTCTCACAGTGCTGGAGGCTGGAAGTCTCAGATCGAGGTCTGGCCGGGTCAGTTTCTGGTGAGGCTGCTCTTCCTGGCTTGCCGACAACCACCTTCTCACTGTGTCCTCAGAGGCAGAGAGAAAGGAGACAAACTCTCTGGTGTCTCTCCTAAGGACACTAATCCTATGGGATCAGGCCCCACCCTTACTTCATATTACCTTAGTTGCCTCCTAAAAGCTGTATCTCCAAATACAGTTACATTGGGGTCAGGGCTCCAGCATGTGAATTTTAGGAGTTCACTGGAATGGCTTCTACTATGACCTGGAGTAGAAGTTGCACTTCTTTCATTTCTTAAAATTGAATGTAACTTGCCCTAATTCTGCAAGGTTTACTGGAGGATGCTCCAGCTCCATTGTCACTGGATCCCTTCTGCTCCCAAGATCCTGCACAGGTCCTACCCGGGGCCTCCCTCGATGGCTGCACTCTTTGCAGAGAACCCTGGGTTTCAGTCCACACTGGTCACAGCCACAATGGCCATCGAGAACTGGGCCCTTCAGTAGAGGCATGAGAATGACACTTGGGCACACAGCTCCCTCCTGTGGGCCCCGAGCACTCTGTGTTAAGTGCTCTTCCACCTTCACGCCTGAGGCTCCTTCAGCCGAGGGCTTGTCTGGGCTCTTCTTGGGAACCACAATAGCCCTGCCCCTTCCCAGGCTGATCTTTGGACTCACAAACCTAGCTTCCTTTTCAGGTGGGGCTTTAGGCAGTGTTGGAAATAGATGCTCAGTGCCTCAAAGAAAAATTAGCACTGAGACAAAGGTCTTTTAGCAATGCAATTTTTACTTCCTGGACTGCAGCAAGGGTACCCTCCCTAGCCATTTTGCCACAAGAGTACAATGAACAAAGGAAAACTCACACATTTATCCCTTATGCATTTGGGTTCGTCCTTACTGTTGTGTCTGATCTCTATTGGCTGGAGCCAAATCTCACAATTTAAACTAAAACCAGATTGGCTAATAACTTAAAACTTTTCTAAACAGGTAAAAGCAGTGGAGAGCTAGGACATGCCTGTGAGCACGTCTAGCACAGATATCCTGGTTAAAGTACAAGGACATAGAATGTACTACGTGCCTGTAAGTATGGCATGTCTAACAGCTACATAGCATAGGGCTTAATAAAGTTATTAGCACACTTATTCTTTAACGAGAAAGGAAACTTTAAAGAGGAACTTTTCTTCTTCCCTCAAGCAGCCTCCCTGAGAGTGGTGAAAGCTCTGGCACTAGGTCTTTTGTTTTAAGACAAGGTCTCACTCTTGTTCCCCAGGTTAGAGTGCAGTGGTCTAATCACAGCTCACTGCAGCCTCGACCTCCTGGGTTCAAGGGATCCTCCTGCTTCAGCCCCTTGAGTAGCTGGGACTGCGGGTGCATGCCACCATGCCTGGCTGATTTTTGTATTTTTTTGTAAAGACGGGATCTTGCCATGTTGCACAGGCTGGTCTTGAACTCCTGGGCTCAAGTAATCTGCCTGCTTTGGCATCCGAAAGTGCTGGGATTACAGGCGTGAGCCACTGCACCCAGCAGGCCACAGGGTCTCAATTCATCTCGTGCCATGGATCCTACTGCAGTTGGGAGGAAGCCTGCGGACCTTCCCCAGAAGGGCAGTTTCACATGCATCAGGTAAAATGCATGGAATTAGAGAGGAAAGTGGATAGATGGAAATGTAGTCATCAATGTAGCAATATATATGTTTCTTTAGGCACTGGGTAACAAGATCTAGTGACAGCTTTAATGATTATCATAATTTTGAATTCATGATGAGCTAAAAATTTATTCTGAATTATCTACAGCAACTGTAGTGGGATATGAGAGCATCTGTGATATCTGTTGGTGACAAGTCCCAGGAACCAAACCATCTATCCTACCATGGTGTGATGTCTACATGCATAATGGAATGAAATACTACCTTCAGTTAGTGATTAGTGAAAATGGCGTGTAAAGTTTCCCTCCAACAAGTTCATGACCCCCTTGAATTCCACTCCTGATCCCCAGGTTGAGGACTTCTGGTTTAGGCAGAGACATAGGGAACCTGGGCGAAGGTGTTCTTCCTCTGGTGAAGGATCATTTGTGTGCCCTCTTTGTTATGCAGATGTGGGCCACCAGGGTCCTGTCCTCTTCCTCTTGGGGTTTGTGCTGACACAGGATTTTTATTTGTGGGGCTGAGAGAAGCTGGCCAGCCCTCTTTGTGTGCTGCACTGGAGAAAGCGGAGTCCCAGGGCTCTCTGAAAGCAAAAACACCCATATCCCAGTCCCCAATCTCAGAGATGCAAAGTTGGGATGCCTGTCCAGGAGTTCTAGGGCAATCTAAGAAGCAGTGGCAGGGGCAAGCAGTGAGGCCCCCAAAATAAATCACCTTGAATTAAGGGAGATCTCAGCTGATAACACTGTTCTGGCCAGCATGGAATGTGGCTGATGCTAGACACCTGTTCAAACCCAGCCACCCTGCCCCAGGAGCCATGATCTGGGAAGGGACGGCCAACTGTTTAATGAGAACTAAAAAGAGCCGTAAGCCTGAACCTCGACCACCAGGGGCATCCCAGCCTCTGGGGCAGCAGTGTCCTTCCTTGAGACACCAAGCTGCAACAGTGACATCTTGTGACAGCTTGGAGAAACAGCAGCAGAGGCTCACGGAACCCTGGCTCTCCTCCCTCAGGTGTGAGGAAAGCGGACCTTCCCTTTAGACCAAGGAGGTCCCTGGGTCTTTGAATAATTTGGGGGCAAGTCTTCTGCCTAAAAGACACACAGGGCAAAATAAATGAGGCAATAAAAGAAATATGACCATTTTTGTAATCTAAATTGGTGAAGTAGGTCATACCAATTTCTTCATCATCATCATCATCATCATCATCATTATCATCTTATATGACATTTTATTGCTATTACTGTCTCCTGGCATGTGTCAAGGTAGTAAGTTCCACTATCAGAGGATGACCTTACCTACCTTTATGAGTTTTGTTTGTTTGAGACAGAGTCTTGCTCTGTTGCCCAGGTTGGAGAGCAGTGGTGTGATCTTGGCTCACTGCAACCTCTGCCTCTTGGGTTCAAGTGATTTTCCTGCCTCAGCCTCTTGAGTAGCTGAGATTACAGGCACCTGCCACCATGCCCAGCTAATTTTTTATATTTTTAGTAAAGAGAGGGTTTCACTGTGTTGGCCAGGCTGGTCTCAAACTCCTGGGCTCAAGTGATCTTTCAACCTCAGCCTTCCAAAGTGCTGGGATTACAGGCGTGAGCCACAGTGCCCAGCCCCCTAACCTTATGTTATAAAAGTTCTTATGAAAGTTCTTGGGGTCACCTAATTGTCACCCCATAAAGCATCTCCAAGGCCCAATCACTCCCAGCAGATTCTGTCCTGGACACGATTGTGAATTCCATTTCCCAACTCCTAATCCCCTCCTGTGGCATCCCCTCTCCCCCGCACTGCAAGCTACCACGCCTCCTCCAGCTTTCAGCCATCTGTCTCTTCCTGCTCTTCATCACCTGCTCTTAGGAGTCAGTTGCCTCTGGTAGAACTTCTTGGCCAGGGCTGTTCTTTCAAGGACTATATAGATTGAAACTGCGAGCAAAGCTGTAGTTCAAACCAAGAGAAAAACGCTTCTATAAATACTGTATCTCCAGTGACTCTGAAATTACAGAAACAGGCTGCACAGGTGAGGTGCATTCCGACTTCCCAAGGCTGCGCTGCATCTGAAACCAACCAAACCCGGTGAGGGTGTGGCACAAGGGAAGGAGCACCCTTGGCAGGAGGGGGCTGGGGGCATTTCTGGTTGCTGTGCATTACCACCTGTCTCAATTACCCTTGGCCTTCAGGAAAGTCTCCCACAAGTTCTACCCTGTGTCAGTTGTCCTTTATTGGAGAAAGGAAGTGGGAAGGTGCTCCCTGTGGGGTCAGATGCATACAGAGGGCAGATCCTTTAGGACCCAGGGCTCAGAGGAGAATTTGGCAGCTTCGAGGACTGTGATGGGGAATACTAGAGTTCTCACTGAATGCAGGATAAAATCACAAGCCCTTCTGCTTGGAGATTTAAAAAGGGGCGTGGCCTCATAAAGCTGGAGGAGTTGGGGCTAGGAACAGGTATGTAACAAGACCTTGGTGCTCCTGATGCCCTTGTAAGTGATTTTTGCATGGCATCCCATGCTAATCCCCACTCTGGGTCTCTGTGACCTGGCCCACCATCCCCACTCCAAAATCCTCTAGGGGCTCTTCAAAAACCCTGAGCCATCAAGGGGTGACCCATCTGCTCCCCAGCAGAGGCTGGCACAAGCCCATTCACTGGCTTCCGCTATTCAATTGCACCTGGTCGATAACAGGTTTCTTCTCTCCTCGTCTGTTACACCTCATTTGCTCCTCCCTTGCACTGGTGTCCTAAGTAGAAATGCTCCTTCTTAATCATCTCTCACAGCAAGGGCTCATGGCTCCCGTCCACGCTGTGTGCCTGGCACAGGCTGGGTACAAAGCAGAGCCGATAAATACCAGGTGATTGGCAGCTGCAGTCATCACCACTGCCCCAGCCCTCGCTTCAGACCAGGAGGCAACTGGGGGCTCAAAGACCCTGGGTCCTGGCCTCATAGGACCAGCTAATGATAACAGAGAGCCAGAGGCTTGCTCCAAGCCCCTTATACCTGGCTGTGCTCAGGAGCCGTCTGGTAGGACTAATGATATGGCCGGAATGCCTGGTGTGCCCCAATCACCAGTTAAGAAGATTCTCATATTTCTCTTAAGGTTCAAATATCAACTTTACGCCCCCTAACATTATGAGAAGGGGCACTTGTGGCTTAGGATGAAATTTACAATGATGGCATCATGCAGGGATTTAAAAAGTGCTGAATCTCCGTAACTGAGATGAGAGGGAGGCAATGTGCCCTGAAAATCACTGGTGACTCACACTGTGGCTCAGGGGTGACAAGGAGACAGACACTCAAGATGCTGGTGACAGGTTGAGATAAAAAATGTTCCATGAAATGAGAAAGTGGAAAGGAGGCAAGGCAGCTTTTAATTCCACAGAAGGTGTGGAATTAAAACCAAATGCGTTAACTCCTGCAGGAGACATTTAAGCAATCGCATGCACACCCCTAATGGTTTGTATATTCAAGCTGGATCTTCTCATTCGGAAAAATGATCATCTTCTTAAGGGCCCAATGGGAGACGCTGCTGTATACTCAGGGTTGCCATAGCTGATGTGCACCCCTAGTTCCTGGTGAAACCCAGGTCTGGGTGAATGGAGCAAATCCAGATCCTTCTAATGGGATAGGGAAGCAGACCGGCTCCTGTTACCTGTCACTGAGTGGTCCAAAGGCTCAAGGCCAGGGACCCATGCACCAAACTGTGCTGTGGGGTTCTGTCTCCCAGGAGGGGAGCCCAGGGAAGCCCAGGGCCGCTGGAGTCACCTCCAGGCAGTGCATGTTGCTCAGCAACCTCTTTGCAACTGTGAGCTGCTCCACATCCCTGCAAAGAGCCTTCTATTTGCTTGAATTAGCTGGAGCTGGTTTCTCTTGCCGGCAACAAAGAAACTTCCTGTTAGCAAAATGAAGTTTCTTGCTTCAGCATGAGAAAGGCTCCTTATGGGGAGAAGGAAGAAGGAAGAACAGAGGGCCTGGGTATGGGTGCTTGGAGATTCTCTCTTTCCTGGGGGTGAAGGGGGAAAGGGAGAGGGAGGTTGTATGGCCAGACCTCTCCGGCAGCCTTACAACAGGGCTGTAAGCCCTTTTGACAATCTCACCTGAATTCCTTGGGAAATACCAGGTTAGGGTCTTTTCTTGGATGAAAACTTGAGTGATGCAGGCAGCAAAGCCCATCATTGACTGCCCCAGGGAGGCAGGCACAGATTCTTCCCTTTCCTGCAGTGTGGCCTGGCCTCCAAGGCCCTGTCTGCAGATACAAGGGTGAACTGAGGCTGCCACAGGAGGGCATGGAGGGGATGGAGGAAACAGGGAAGCTGCCGGATTCACCCACATCTGACAAAGTGTTCTGTCTACACCATGCCTGCTGCAGGAGGCACCTGGGCAGATGGTGGCCCTTGCTGCCTGCTAAAGATCAAAGAGGTGATGAGACCCCCGCTTCCCGACATCACCCCAGGAATTCTCACCTGTCCTGGGACTCCCTGGGAAGACTTCTCTGATACCCCAGCCCCAGTTAGGGGTCCCTCCTCTGTAATCCCATGGCACCCTGACTTTCCACAAGGATCTGGGGAGAGTGAGGGTCTCTTGGATGCAGGGAACTCATTCAGGTTTATTGTGAAGGCTGGGTGACAATGATGGTTGCACAACTTTATAAATTTACTAAAAATTGCTCAATTGTTAAGAAAGAAGGAAACAAACGCTGTTTGTTGTAAGGATGTAGATGGAAATGAAGAAGGCAGGACTCTCAGCTCTGTGCAAGGCTGCCGGGGTCCCCAGGACAGGCTCACAGCAAGACTTTCCTGGGGGGCCCCATGAGGCTGGGAACACAGCTCATATTTGGAAGGGCTCGAGGGTCCCGGGAAGCCTACTGGCTCTGCTCCACCCTTCCCGCCTTTCAGCCTCTGTCTCCTACCACCATTATCCCAGCTGGCGGCCACTATCTCTGCTGGCCTCTCCACCCGTGTCCATCACTGGCAGCCTGAGGATGGGCTACCTGTCACGTGCTCCTCCCTGGTTCGATTAACCATGGCAGAGGAGCTGGGGCCGTGTGGGAGCTGCTGCCTTCAGCAGGGGCCTGACAGGTGCTCTGAGGCTTTGTGTGTTTGTCTCCCTCTCTGAGCCAAGGGCTGCTGCCCTTCAAGTCTCGTGGGGACACAGTCATGTCTAGTCACACTGTCTGCAGCTGCTTTGGAGCCACAGCAGACCAGGGTAGTTATGACAGAGACTGTATGGTTTATAAATCTCAAACATTTGTGATCTAGCCCTTTGCAAAAAATTTCCCTAATCCCTGCTCTGAACCATAAGCTCCTTAGGGAAGGAACTAGGTCTTGTTTATTCCTGGATCTTCAAAACTTAGCAGAATGTCAGACACATAGTAGAAGCTCAACAAATTGTAGGAGCCTCCATTAAATAGATAAATAGATGGAGTCCGGGCTGAATCTGTGCAGTCTATGACCCTTACTTTAAAAGGAGGCTTCCTGGCCAGGTGCAGTGACTCACACCTATAATCCTAGCACTTTGGGAGGCTAAGGTGTGTAGGATTGCGTGAACTCAGGAGCTGGCGACCAGCCTGGGCAGCATAGTGAAGCCTTGTCTCTGTTAAAAAAAATAATAATAATAATAACTGGGTGTGGTGGTGTGCTTGTCATCCCAGCTACTTGGGGGGCTGAGGTGGGAGGATTGCTTGAGCCCAGGAAGTTGAGGCTGCAGTGAGCTGTGATCATGCCACTGAACCCCAACCTGGGTGACAGAGTGAGACCCTGTCTCAGAAGATAAATAAAAAGAGGCTGCCCCTAGACAGCACTCTCCTCCTGCTCCTGCCCAGGGAACTTGGTGACTAAACGTCCCAGTCTGTCTGGGACTGAGGGGGTCCAAGGCTATTTAGTGTTAAAGTTTGGAAAGCTCCAGGCAAACTGGGGCAATGTGGTTCCTTATATTATATACTTGGCCTCTCTATATGTAGCGGCACCTGCCTGCCTCATTGCGCAATGAATCCGCTGTGGTTTGTCAGGTAGAACCGTGTGTGCCTGGTAGAAATAGGCACACACATAACCGGCTGCGTAACAGATTCAAACAACATAACAACCGTGCAAAGGAGCAAGGCAGTACCTGGTGAAAGCAGTTGTGCTGAGGATTCTGGGTGTTACCAGTGAAGCAGCTAAGATCCTGGGGAGCTGGGATGATGGAGAAAGGCTTTCTGGGGAGCTGGAGTCCATTCGAATCTTGATTGGATGAGACAGAATCATCTCTGGCAGAGAAGGAAGGCAGTGGCCTTCTGGGTGCATGAGGTCCCTGGTGTCCATGTATCAGCCCCCAGGGAAAACTCAGATTGGTCACATGTCAGTTCCTGAGCCAAGCTGTGGCCAGAGGAACTGGCCAGCCGGGATCACATGCACGGTTTGACCTTGGAGCTCTACCCACATCTGCACCCTCGGGACTGGCCAGCCAGGATCACATGCCCATCTCAGAGGCATGTTGGGTGCTGATTGTGGTTCTGAGAGGACCTGTGGAGTGGAAGTGGAGCTCTGGACGGAGCTCAAAGTGGCTTGGTTTGGGTTTCCTGGGAAGCAGAGTGGGAAGCAAAGGCTCCTGTGCCACACCTTTGCCACTCCTTTGGTAGGGAGATGGCTCCAGGGAGCAGGTGTGAGAGGAACGGGAATGTAGCAGGGAAAGAAGTGGCGCCAACTCCAGCATGTGTTATGGGAACAGACATAACTGGTCAGTAACAGACATAACTGGTCGGTAGCAGACATAACTGGTCGGTAGCAGACATAACTCGTTGCTCAATTCCAAGGACCATCCCCTGGGAAGCTGCGCAAATGTTTCTCAGAGCAATCCTTTCAGGAGGAAGGGAGAAGACCAGCTTGCATTGAGTCACCTGGAGGGTGTTGATTGCTCCTACTTGCTGGCCATATGTGGGTGGATTCAGCGTCTCCCATCCTAATATCTGGGCAAGCCTAAGGAGTGCACAGCTGGGACATGAGGCAGGGGCTGCTGCGTGTGCCTGGGTGAAGCCTGTCTGAGTCCATGGTGGTCTCAGCTGTGGCTAGGGCCAGTGGCCAGTGGCCCACAGATAAGTGAGAGGGTCTAAAGTAGCACAGTAGAGGTGTCTGACAAAGGAAACTTGAGAGCATGGGGTCAGATAAACTGAGTCACCACTGTCCTCCTCAAGAACACCTGGTGTCCACGCCTCTAACTAAAGCTGAGACTAGGGCTTCCAGATGTTTGCACAAAGAGATTATCAGGCGGCCAGGCACCATCAGACTGGAGCCATCATTGGGTGGAGTGAAGGTCAGCTGTCTCTAGTGAGATCCAAGAGACAGTCCTTAGCCCCTGCTAAAAGGAAAAGGTGGAATTAGTCCCTTCTGCGGAAGGCGCCTCTAAAACTTGCTCAGCAAATATTTAATGAAGCCAAACGGAAGTCATAAGCCCTGGTTCCCTTGTTGTCTTGCCTGCAGTGGAGAGTTTCCGACACAGCTGAGGGTGTGGATGTGGGTGGAGCTCCAAGGTCAAACAGCTCACTTTGAAATTTTGCCAAAGGACCTGGAGAGGGTGGCAAACAGCTGGGTGGCAGAACATCATGGGAGAACCATGACCACCCAGCCCCAGCCCACAGCCAGAGAGGGAGGAAGAATGTGGTCTCAAGACTACACAGTACAGGAATCTGTCCAGCTCAGTGTCCTGGTAAAGCCCCAACCTTCCTCTCTCTGCAGGAGCCAGAAGGTCATAAATCCAAGGAGCTTAGTCCCATTTCTTGGCCTCCATGGCTGGGGAGGGAGAGGGTGACCCTCAGTGGCTGTGTATGGGGCCAGTCATCATCTCTCCAAACAGGAATAGTCAAGTCTTCTGAAGTCTGATGGAAACATTGCCAAGGTCAAAAAACCTGTGAAGACATTGGCCTTGATGACACAGTATGCCATTTAATATGACTCAAACACATAGGTCCCCTGGTTTGCTTGGGTGGTCTGGGCATACCTGTCCTCACAGAGCCCTGGAATCCCCCCATCCCGACACTTAACACACTGTCCGATAACTTCCAGTTTCTCCTACCCCTCTAGACCACCCACCCGGGGAGAGTAGGGTTCATTTCTTGTTCACCTTTCTACGCTCAGCACACGGCCCAGGGCCCACCACCCCGCAGGCTCCTCAGTGGTGCTCCAAAAGCCCAATTTATGTCCTGGTCTAGACATCGGGTCTACCCAGATAAAGAGGCAGGAGAGTCTGGGCTGTCTTGGGGATGCTAGGTCTGTGAGCTCCTAGCGGACAGGGCCAGCATGCTGCTCATCTCTGTCCCTAGTCCCCAACAGGGCCCAGCACATAACATGGCTCAAGAATATGTGTTGAATGCATGACTGACTCACTTCTCCTTCCTCGCTTCTGTTTTGGTTCCATCCCAGTCTGCAGCCTGGGTGACCTGAACAATGGCATGCACAAAGGAAATTCTCCTAACAGTTTGGAAAACTGTGACAACACCTCTGTGCAGAAACGGAAGTGGAAGTGGCGGGGGTGTCCTCACAGCTCCCGGCCTCAGGGCACGTAGTGTTTGCACCTGCCATGCACCTGCCGTGCACCTGAGACCCCAAGGAGGGGTGACAATGTGTGAAACTGGTAGAACACAGCCCTCCTGAGCCAGGGCATCTCATTTCCCAGGCTCTTGGCTGCCCCAGTGGGGCCACTAAAGCCCTGGGACTTGGCGCTAGTCACCGAAATGCTGTTCTTTCCACTCTGTTTGCTTCAGTTCTGGTAAATGTGAGTTTTATTACCAGCAGCAACAAGAAGAAGACAAAGTCGGAGGCAATCCAACTGGAAGCCTTCCTGGGTTTGGAGGCGCAGCCTCTGCTCAGCACAGCCTGGCCTGGGGATGCCTGGGGACAGTGGTCTCCTGGGTAACAGTGGACTAGAATCAGGAGTTCAGGGACAGCTCTGCTTGGGAGGGGTCGCCTAAGGGAGCAACAACCTGGGTGGGCCTGGGTTTCAACCAGGGTTTGCAGGCCTGGGAGGTGGCTGTCCCTTGGGTGGTCAGGGAGCTTGGATGCCCTCCATGAGGCCTGGAGAAAGGGGCACTCCTGAAACAGGATGCGTGTTATCCCCTCCCACTCTCCTGCTGTAAGGCTCCCCCATCTCCATAGCTCTCTAGGCAGCCCAGGCCCCCATTAACCAGGCATTTCTGAACACCTAGAAAAATCAAGTTTTCTATTTTAAAATAGAAAGAACGGGCTTTTGCTTTCCAGACCAGCTAGAGCCTCCCCATTTCCCAGATTACACAGGGCTCCATCTGATTGCTGCGGCTACTGCTTCTAACTGCCCGAATCCAGAGAAGTCTGGGGACTCCCCCAGTATGGGTCAGCCCTGCCCCCTGGCTTGCCACTGAAACTACTTGGTCAGGGCCTGGGCTGGGAGCCTGCAGATGGGCCCCAGGCTCGCTGTGGCTGTTGCGCAGTGAAACCACATTGGATGCAGCTGCTGCCCAGGCTGAGGCTGGGGCTGGGGCTGCAACTGGCCTCCTCTTAGAAGCCTTCTCCTTTTCCCTACCTCTACAACAAAGGGGAGCCCTGCGGAGCATCCAAGAAAATGAAGCTGGGGGCATTCACCTGCATTGAGGAGCAGCTAGAGGTGCAGCGAGCATCGTTTTGTAGGAGGGGTAATGGGTCCTAACCTGGGAGACCCACTGCCTAAACACCCTGCCCAGAGCCAAGGCCAGATTCCTCTGTACCTGCTGCATCTCCAGGGTGACTCACAGGAAGAAGGGGAGAAAAGGCTGAGGGGATTTGGGGGGTGAGGATACTAGGGGCAGAGAGGGGCAGACACAGAGGAGGTGGCAGCAGCATGTGCTGAAGGGACTTGTGGGAGAAGTTTTCCACCATTGTCTGGACGCTGTGTGTGCTCAGGATTGTCTAAGTGAGAGTGAATTCTTTTGAGCCGTAGGGTGTACAGACACATGCTTCCGACTGTTGTGGGCTCCACTGAGAACTTCTTTAATGCTATCAACAACCACGTGAGATAGATATTCTTATTTCCGGTTTATAGCGTGGGAGACTGAGACTTGGCGAGATTGAATAACTTGCTCTTGCTTGCTATGGTAGCTGGTATCCAAAGATGGCTACAGACAATCTTGCCCTCCCTGTACACACATGCCTCTTCTCCCCTCAAGAGGTGGTGCTTATGTCTCCTCATCTTGAATCTAGGATGGGCCCACAACTTCTTTGTCCAACAGAATGCAGGGGAAATGATGTTCTTGGACCTCAGAGCCCAGACATTAAGAAGACTTGACAGCTTCCTCCTCCTTTTTGGGACCCAGCCTCCATGTTGTGGGGAAGCCCAAGCAGGCACAAGGAGAGGACTCTTCAGAGGAGAGGATTATTTGGAGGAGAGGATATTCCAAGGAGAATTGAGGCTCTTAGCTGACAGTCCTAGCTGAGCTCTGAACTAATAGGAAGTTATCATTGAAGTAGATCTTCTTGCCTCCCTAAAGACAGCTCAGATAATGACACACAGGGCACAAACAAGTCATCCCTGCTCAGCCCTTCCAAATTGGAAAATCTTGAGCACATGATTACTCTTTTAAGCCACGAGGTTTGGAGGTATTTGTTATGCAGAAATAGATAACCAAAACAACCATCCAGCCAGTAAATGGCAGAAATGGGATTCAAACCCAGGTCTGGTAGTCCGGAGCCCACTGTCTTGCCACCAAGCCTCAGGGCTGCTCTGCCACCACTGACGCATAAGGTGTCACCCAAATTTCTGAGCCTTCACCCCAAGTTGAGGCTGCTCAACTTCCTTTCATGTCCTGCTCCCTGAACTCCCAGCTCAGCTGAGGGTTGGGGGAGTGCAACTGGCCTCAGGGTCAGACTCCCCACGGCAGCCCCTCCTCTGCTTAGAACCAGCTGCTGCAGATGCCCACTGGGGGACCTGCGAGGCCCAAACCATCTGCAGACCTAATGAGGTTTTCCTATCCTTTTGCCTTTCCCCACTTCTCCTCCATGTCTAGATAAAGACTCCACAAGTCTGGGGAAAAAGAAATCAGAAGCTGATGAGGTTGCAGGAATGGGGGGATCCTGGGGGTTATCTCCAAGGAGAAGACTTGTCAGCCCCTCATGGATCTGAGGAAAGAGGGGAATTGTGCCCACAAGTCAGACATTCCAAAATAAAGGACGTGCAAAGGAGGTGACCTCAAACCAACTGTGCAACTCTTGCCCATCCTCTGCTCCTGGCTGTCTAACTGAAGGCCGATCAGAGAGAACATTTCCTTTTTGCTTTTTTAGAGACAGAGTTTCACTCTGTCATCCAGGCTGGAGTGTAGTGGTGAGATCATGGCTCACTGCAGCCTTGACCTCCCAGGCTCAAGCAGTCCTCCCAAGTAGCTGGGACTACAAGTACATTATCACCATGCCCAGCTGAATTTTAATTTTTTGTAGAGACAAAAAATTTAAGCAGCATGTGTTTCCTAGACTGTTCTTGAACTCCTGGCCTCAAGTGATCCTCCTGCCTTGGCCTCCACAAGTGCTAGGATTACAGGAGTGCTCAGCCGGAGAGCATATTTCTAAGGAGAGAATGATCACAGTGTTCTGCGCACCACCCCTCTGCCTTATGCCCTAGTGAGAGGGGCTTCGCTGGGACTGCCGGGAGACCTGGACATGGGGCCTGGGAATAATTTGGGAGGGGGCCCTATGGACTGGGTGGGGACCAAGTCCCTGGGGAAGCAAGTAGTGAGAGGCTCTGGCTGGAGCTGCCTACTTGTTGCTTGGAGCACAGGACAAGAAGAGGTGCATGGCAGCAAATGACTCACTCTGCTGGATTCTGTAGCATCGAAGAGTGTGTGAATGTTTCAGAAGCTGATCTGAGTTATTTAGATCCAGTCCAAGAAAATGAAGCCGAGGGAGAGTTCGCCTGCACTGAGGTACAGCTAGCGGTGAGGACGGGACCAGAGACTCCCATGGAGCAGCCACCTGAGGGAGGGTAAACTGGTGCCAGGTGATGCTAGTGAGACGGTTTGGATCTTTGTCCCCTCAAATCTCATGTTGACATTCACTCCTCAGTGTTGGTGGTGGAGCCTAATGGGAGGTGTTCTGGCCTTAGGTTGGATCCCTCATGGATAGATGAATGTCTTCCTGTAGAGGCGAGTGAGTTTCACTCCATTAGGGCCCATGAGAGCTGGTCGTTAAAAAGAGCCTGTGCCTCCTCTGTCTCTCTTGCTTCCTCTCTCTCTACGTGATCTCTGCATGCGATCTCGCACCAGCTCTGTTCACCATCTGCCATGAGTGGAAGCAGCCCGAGGCTTTCACCAGATGCCCAATCTTCCAGCCAGCAGAATCGTGAGCCAAATTAGCCACCTTTTTAAATACATTACCCAGTCTCAGGTGTTCCTTTACAGCAACACAAACTAAGACAACTAGTGTGATCTCTCCTGCTCCGATGCCCGACGCCAAGCCCTCACCCTACTGTCCCAAACTTGAAGGTGCCTGAGGAGCCGAGAGAAGGGAGGAAGGGTAGAAGCAGGGCACAGGGGCAGGAGGAGAAGCCGGCCAAGCTCCCCGCATCCCCTGTAGGCTTCCCATGTGGGCAGGTCTGGGATGGGGCAAGGGAGCAGTTTTAACTTCAAATGCCATCTGGAGTCCCAAATGCTTTTATAGTTAGATGTTGTAATTACTGAAACTGGATTTGTGTGAGTAAAAGTTACCCAAGGGATTTTTATTATCTTGGATGGATGTTGGAAATAGATGCTCGGTGCCGCAAAGAAAAATCAGCACTGAGACAAAGGATCTTTCAGCAACACAATTTTTACTTCCTGGACTGCAGGAAGGGTACTCTCACTAGCTATCTTGCCATGAGAGTATAATGGTTAAATGAAAACAGACAAATTTATTCCTTACCTATTTGGGGTTGTCCTTACTGCTGTGTCTGATCTCTGTTGGCTGGAGCCAGATCTCACAATCTAAACTAAAACCTGATAGGCTAACAACTTAAAACTTTTCTAAACAGGTAAAAGCAATGGAGAGCTGAAGCGTGCCTGTGAGCACGTCCAGCACAGATATCTTGGTTAAAGTACAAGGACGTAAAATGTACGATGTGCCTGTAAGCATGGCATGTCTAACAGCTACATAGGATAGAGCTTAACAAAGAATTATTAGCACACTTATGATTTATTCTTTAACAAGAAAGGAAACTTTAAAAAAGGAACTTTTCTACTTCCCACAATGGACCAGAAAAACCAAGAAACTTACCTTCAATGTCATCCAAGGTCAGAGGAGAATCCACAGCAGTGAACAGGTTTGAAAAGGTAGTGGGGAAGAAAGAATTATTTTCTGATTATACCCTACAAGGCTCTCTTGTTCAATAAACCTGTGACACAAACACTGGGAAAAAATCTGGTGAATTTAGGAGGAAAGGAATTGATTCACAGGACACTGGGTGTCTCAGACTCACAGGGTGGGCTGGAAGAAAACACGTCAGCAATTGGGAGGCCACAAAGGGAACCACTGGCTCCAGGAGGTGGAGAGGATGCCACCACCTCCCTGATGCCCGTAGGACTCTGTGTTGCTGTGTCCCCTCTACCAGGATGCATTCTTCACTGTCCCCCTTCCTGAGTCACTTGGCCCTATGGCATGGTCTGGGGTTTCTATGGCATGTCGTTGACCCTATGGTATGGTCGCTATGGCCAGATATAGTCTGGCTCTTTGTCCCCACCCAAATCTCATCTCGAATTGTAGTCCTCATGTTAAGGGAGGAACCTGGTGGGAGGTGATTGGATCAGGGGGCAGTTTCCCCCATGAGTTCTCGCTCATGAGTTCTCAGTTCTCACGAGATCTGGTTGTTTGATAAGTGTCTGGCACTTCCTGTTGTGCTCTCTCTCTCTCTCTCCTGCCACCATATAAGACTAACACGTGCCTTGCTTCCTCTTTGCCTTCGGCCATGATGGTAAGTTTCCTGAGGCTTCCTCAGCCACGCGGAACCCTGAGTCAATTAAACCTCTTTCCTTTATAAATTGCCCCGTCTTGGGTAGAATCTTTATTGCAGTGTGAAAACGGCCTCATACAGAGAGGAAACATCTGATTGGCTGAGCCTGGTCACATGCCTGGCTCCAGCCACGAGGGGCACTGGGAAAGCTAGATGCAGCTTAACAACAGGGATACGTCCTGAGAAATGCATCGTCAGGCAGTTTCATTGTGTGAACCTCGTAGGGTGCACTTACACAAACCTACATGGCACAGCCCACTGCACACCTGGGCTGTACAGTTCGGCCTATTGCTCCTGGGCCACAAGTCTTCGCAGCATGTGTCTGTACTGAATACTATAGGCAATTACAACACAAGGGTAAGTATTTGTGTATTTAAACATAGAGAAGTACGGTTCAAAATATGGTAGGAAAAATAAAAATATGGTCCACCTGTATAAGGCACTTACCATGAATGGAGTTTGCAGGACCGAAGGTTGCTGTGGGTGAGTCAGCGAGTGGGCGATAAGTGAATGGGAAGGCCTGGGACATTACCAACCACTGCTGTAGACTTTATAAACCCTGCACATTTAGACTACACTACATTTTTTAAAAAAACCTTTTCTTCCTCAATAATAACCTAACCTTAGCTTACTGTACTTTTTTACTTTATAAACTTTTCAATTTTTAAGAACTTTTGGACTTTTTATAATAATACTTAGCAAAAAAGACCAACACACAGAGCTGCACAAAGTGTTTTCTTTGTACCCGTATTCTATTAGCTTTCTTTTCTATTCTATTCTTTTTTTTTTTTTTAAGACAGAGTTTCCCTCTTGTCACCCAGGCTGGAGTGCAATGGTGTGTCTCAGCTCACTGTAACCTCCACCTCCCAGGTTCAAGCGATTCTCCTGCCTCAGCCTCCTGAGTAGCTGGGATTACAGGTGCACGCCACCACGCCTGGCTCATTTTTGTATTTTTAGTAGAGACGGGATTTCATCATGGTGGCCAGGCTGGTATTGAACTCCTGACCTCAGGTGATCTGCCCACCTCAGCCTCCCAAAGTGCTGGGATTACAGGCATGAGCCACCACGCTTAGCTTCTTTTTTCCTATTTAAAAAATTTGTTATTATTTTATTTTTTACTTTTAAACTTTTTAGTTAAAAACTAGACACGTATGAGCCTAGGCCTACACAGGGTCAGAGCCATTAGTATCACCATCTTTACTGCCACATCCTGTCCCACTGGAAGGTCTTCAGAGGCAGTGCATGCTTAGAGCTGTCACTTCCTATGATGACAGTGCCTTCTTCTGGAGTACCTCCTGAAGGACCTGCTGAGTCTGTTTACAGTTAACTTTTTTTTTAATAAGTAAAAAGAGTACATTCTTATTAACATTTAAAAACACAGTGTAGTAAATACGTAAACCAGCAACATAGGTTTATATTAGTATTATTATCAAGTATTATGTCCTATACATTACTGTATGTGCTATACTTTTGTTTTGATGGAGGAGTTTCTCTCTTGTTGCCCAGGCTGGAGTGCAATAGTGCGATCTTGGCTCACCGCAACCTCCACCTCCTGGGTTCAAGCGATTTTTCTGCCTCAGCCTCCCGAGTAGCTGGGATTACAGGCATGCGCCACCATGCCTGGCTAATTTTGAATTTTTAATACAGACTGGGTTTTCCCATGTTGGTCAGGTTGGTCTTGAACTCCCGACCTCAGGAGATCCGCCTGCCTTGGCCTTCCAAATTGCTAGGATTACAGGCATGAGCCACCAGGACCGGCTGTGCTATACTTTTATATGACTGGTAGCACAGTAGGTTTGTTTACACCAGCACTGCCGCAAACAGGAGTGATGTGTTTCCCTCTGACCTTACAATGGCTATGGTCACTAGGCAATAGGAATTTTTTAGCTCCATTATAATTTTATGGGACCACTGTGGCATATGCGGTCATTGTTGTCTGAAACACTGTTTTGTGGCGCATGGCCGCATAATAGTGGGGGTTGGTGTCTCCCATCAAAACTCTTTTGGAGGGGCAAATTCCAAATACAGGACCATCATTCAGATGATGGGCCCCGGGGGGAAGGGAGGCCCAAAATTAATATCTTGGAAAAGGGTGAGTTGAAGTAATGACTGAGTTTACCCAGAAATTATCAAGATTACACATTCTGCCACCAGACTAAAGGGAGATTTGAAAACTAAATGGTTACACAAAACACACTATTATAGAAAAACGCAGATACTTTGGACACCTGAGTTTGTAGCTATGAAATTCATACTCACCCCAGAGATAATGCGAGAAATGAACAAAATTAATCAATGAAAAGCTGCTGGCATACTGCTTGAACACTGTGGGCACTCACTCCGTAAGTGCGGGACAAGGGTGCTGGCTAAAGTCCCTCCAGTCCCCTCCCTCCCCTCCCTGTCCCCCTCACCTCCCCCTGCCTCCCATCCTGCACCCCAACCCCATGATCTCACTGCTGTCAGTCTTCCCCGTCTCATCGATCCTCTTAGGCGCAGAGCTCTGGCTCCTGCAGGGTCAGGCCCGATGTGGCTTCCAGTGACAGGGCCCTTTGTCTCACAGGTGGGAGGCTGGCGTCTGACCTTCATCGGCTCCCACGTCTCTGCCTCCGTGCGCTGGCAGCTGGAGTGGGTACGGCATGCAGCAAGGATAAGGAGATGCCATAGTAGGCAGCTGTGACTGCTGACCTTTCTAGGACTGCACCCTACTCAATCCTTGCTGCCCCAGGCCCTAGACTCGAAGTCTCCCTTCCAGTACCCGCAGGGAACAGGGCTCTTGGAGGATGGTAGGCTGCTCGGCGCCCACTGGTGCTCAGAGGGTGAACTTCCCTTTTTCTGTTGTATTTTGCCCACTCCCTGACTTTCCTCCTCCCCACCTTCAAAGCTCAAATGGTTCCCCAGGAAGCCTGCACTAGTCACTCTTTGATCTCTCTCTCCTCTGAATCCCGTAGGTGTTTTGCCAGGCCACATGCAAAACACGTGTCATTAGAGCTGGAAAAGACCTTCAGAATATCTTCGTCCAAACTCCCCATCTTACAGAAGGGCAAGTTGGAGCGCAGAGATGGTGCCAGCCCCTCACAGCTGTACAGCTGCACCAGGGGACAATGGCAGAGTCCAGATCCCCCCAGACCTCCAGACACAGGTCCCCCTTCTCACTCCGGGCATAGTGTATTATATTATTTGTTTTTTCCATTCAAATAATTAAAACTTTTATGTATTTTTCTTGTCCTGTCTTACTGGGTAGGAGCTGTGGCACCATGGTGATAGCACAAATCTTGTTTTGTTCTTGATTTTAAAGGAAATTCACCTGTGACCAACGGACACAGGTCCCCCTCCTCACTCTGAGCATGGTATACTGTTTCCAGAACTAGTTTATGCACATCCATAGCCCTGCACGTACTGCCTTGGGTGTCTGCTGTGGTGCCTCCCCATGAGGGTACATCCCGTAGGAATGGGCTCTTTCTTTCGCAGGGGTGGAGATGCCCAGAGCCCCACACCTGACATGGGCAGGGTGGGCAGGGGCCATTCCATAATCATTCCCGAAGCATTTATTGGAGCTCTGAGGTCCCTGGTAAGCAAGAGACTCCAGCACCAGTGGGTGGTAACTCCTTCAGGCAGAAGGCTGAGTACGGTTTCCATGGAGACCGCCCAGGCTCTGGTTTCCAAGACAACACTTGCACGAGGTTACAGAGCTTCCTATTTATGTCAACTTAACATTTCCAACTGCTCTATTCTTCTGGCCAAACCCGGGTCTAATGCAAGGCCTCCTTTCTAGGCTGGGTGACAGTCCTCAAGGGCCGGAGGGAAGTGGCTGAGACTCTGTGCAGTTGGGTGACAGTGAGACGTTGCAGCCAGCAGGTCCTTCTCCAGCTCAAGGGCAGGTGAACAGGGACCAAGACATGCACTTACTTATGAATTATAAAAAGGTGTGAACAGAGACATAGGCCCACAGCCCCCTGCCAGCCCTGCTCTGCAGAGGGCACTGGCGTGACAAGGCTTTGAGTGCGCTTCCAGAGATAGTATATGCACATCCATAGTGCTATCACTTTAAAAATTCACAAATGGGATGGAGATAAATGTATACTCTTCCTCTTGCCACCTGCTTTAACCTAATTACAGATTTTGGAGAACTTTACACATCAGCATAAATACATCTACCTCATCCTTTGTAATGGCAACAAAATATTGTACTTTTTAAAAAAACCAAGTCTCCAACTAAAGGACATTTGTCTTCAGTTTCTTTCTACTATAACAATAAATATCCTTGTACAAATACTTTTGCATACTTGGTGGAATACATCCATAGGACACATTCATAGCAGTGACATTTCTGGGTCAAAGACATTGTACTTTAAAATTTGATATTGTCAAACTAATTTACTACCATTACAGGCCAATGTTACAAAAAACATTTATCTAAAATTCCTAAACAAAATGCTAGCAAATGAAATCCAGTACCATAGATATAATACATGGCTAAATCAGTTAGCAATATTCGCCACGTTAACAGATATGCAAACATATGCATAGATGCAGAAAAAACATATGATAAAATCACGTGACATCAATCCTTGATTAACAATAAAAACACTTTGAAAATAAGAATAGAGAACTGAAATTTCAAAGAGTGTTCTTCTAATATTTACAGCTAAACTATATTCAAGGTGAATTTCCTTTAAAATCAAGAATAAAACAAGATTTGTGGCTATCACCATAGTGCCAGAGCTCCTACCCAGTAAGACAGTACAAGAAAAATACATAAAAGTTTTAATTACTTGAATGGAAGAAACAAAATTTACTCATAATCACCAGAATTGCTGATACAAAAAGCACAAGGCAGGGCATGGTAGCTCCCGTCTGTAATCCCAGCACTTTGGGAGGCTAAGGTGGGTGGATCACGAGGTCAAGGAGATCAAGACCATCCTGGCCAACATGATGAAACCCCGTCTCTACTAAAAATACAAAAATTAGCCGGGAATGGTGGTGTGTGTCTGTAGTCCCAGCTACTCGGGGGGCTGAGGCAGAAGAATTGCTTGAATCCGGGAGGCAGAGGTTGCAGTGAGCTGAGATCACCCCGCTGCACTCCAGCCTGGGTCACAAGAGCAAGACTCCAACTCAAAAAAACAAAAACCAAAAACCCCATGTCTCCCACTAACTGGAAATGCCGCCATAATCACATAGTAAATTTCCATGTAATTTAAGTCAATGTCTGGCCCCTCTGGGGCTGCACCAGCTGTACTGGGCTCTGCCTTTGCTACATCAAACTCCTTAACGATTGTGGTGTATAACGCTTTATATCTGGAGGGCTGCTCTTTACCCTTTACAGGATTTACCTGACTATTCCGTGTTTACTTTCCTCAAAGAATTTATTGTGTCAAGTTAAAAAGTAAATCCAGTTGGCATTTTGTGATTGCATTGCATTTCAATAAGCAAATGTAGAAAGAACCTGATGTCTTTGCATGATTGCCTTTGGATCCAAGAACAAGGTGTGTCTGCACTAACTTGAGTATTTTATGGCCCTCATTGGGTACTGAGACTGAACAGCTCCAAGTGGGTAGGTACCCATCCTGGTCCCCAGGGCGGGGTCCAGATCCCACCTCTGGGGTCCATTTAGCCATGGCTCTGACCAGCTCTCCTGCTGCTTCCAGAATTCTCTAGAGAATGTGACCCTGTGATTATCACACCAAACCTCACTTCAGATCCTCCAGGAATTGTCCAGACGTAGTAGAGAATATGACACGGCCCTTGTGCTTAAGGACATGCAATAATTATGTCATCTGCCATGTACAACATTACGGGGTAGTTTATAGGCACTTAAAGCAGCATGACCTTGGGTGAGTCGGTTAGCTCTCCCAGCCCTTTTCCCCTCCTCACCCAGAAAGTGTGAACTGTACCTGGCTCAGAGAGTGGTCATGGGAACCGGGGTGCTATGAAGGGGATACCCTACACTTCTTGGCTGAGCTCAGGAAGTCTAGCTCTTTAGAGACCAGATGTCAAGGTCTGTGCCTGCTGCGCGCGAGGCCCAGCTCCTTAACTCTGCCTAGAACACCCCTCCTACACCCACCTCCCCTCCAGCCACACTCAAGTCAAGGTCAGAAGTAAAAGATTTTTATTGTTCTACAGACACTGCTGAAAAGAGATCTAATTGAGAAAAATATACAAAGGATGTAAGAGTTTCATCCCCAGAGACTGACCGAAGGCTCACAGCCCTCCTCTCCAAGGCTCAGGGCTGAGAATGGTTAGCATATTGAATGATCAGTAAAAACATGCAGAAGTGAGAAGGAAAAGGAAGAAGGTGCATTCCCCCAAGCTGAGGGGGATGGAGTTTCAGAAGAGAGGAGGCAGGGTGGACAAGTACCAGGTGGCCCTCCCTTTCCCTCCGCGTTAGCTTTCAAAATGGCTCCAAGCTGGGAGAAAGCAGTGAGCTCCACCTACTCAGCAGAACCCACAGCTCATTGCCCGTGGACAGGACTGAGTGGTGACCTTGTCTGCCCATTCCTCAACAGTCCACCCCGCTGCCTTGGCTGCGGGGACCCCGCTTGTGCTCCTGGGGTGCCAGGGCTGGGGGCCCCAGCTCTTTGCTTCTTTGGTTCCACTCAGAGAACAATTGTGCTTGACGGACTCATCTCAACTCCCCAAGCTCCAGGTCCTGCTGGTGGGCTGAAGGCACTGAGGGGAGTCCTGGGGACGCCCCCAGGCAGCCACCTTCCCTTGTGCTCTGGTGGGTCTGTCCCTGGGCACATCGTCCCATCTTCAGCTCAAGCCCCAGGCCTAGCAATAGGAACAGTGAAGAAAGTATACCCTCCAACAAAAAAGCTTCTGGGGACTTTTCTAATTGTGCAGATACTTCTGAAGCCTGTGCCAGCCCCCCAACCCTATCCCCTTGTCCAGGGCTCACATGCCCAGTTCCCCCAACCCATCCTTCCCCTTGGGCTCCCAGTGTGGCTGTGGGCCCAGGCTTTGGCAGGCCCAGCTTCAAGACAGTGGGACACAGAAACGATTTTGTGGTGTCCCCTCTCCCTCCACCACACCTGGGGGGTCGGCAGAGATGGGGGCCCCCGAGAGGTCACGGCTCTGGTACAGGGAGGTGGGCAGGGTTGGGGAGGAACGGAGAGACATGTCACCTCTATAGATACACGTCCAAAGTACAAGCTAAGCAGTGGGAAGGAGGAGAGAGCGGCTGGAAAGAAGAAGAGGAAGACGGCAGGGGGCTGGGGGCAGAGGGCCTCACACCACCCCACAGATGAGCGTCTCTACCACGAAGGTGTTCTCGAAGTGGCGGATGGCGTTGCAGTTCTTGGCCCCACGCTTGTTGATCCCTGGGAGGAAACAGAAAAACCCCAGTGAGGCCTGCATCCTGGCAGAGTCACAAAGACCACCAGCCTCAGCCTGAGCCCCAGGAGGCACAGGAAGTGACAGCAGGCCCAAATTCACCCAAAGAGCACAGTGACAAATGGGGAGAGCTCGAGAGCTGAAGTCAGCCTGCCCATGTCTGCCACCTCCCTGCTGTGTGACCTCAGGGGTGTTAGTTAACCTCTCTGTACCTGTTTCCTCATCTTTCAAATGGGCAGCAAAAGTAATAATGAGGATGAGGATGACTTACACTCTTAAAAGGTCATAAAGAGCACACAGCATTGCAGGCACATAGAAGTGCTCAGCTAACGCTAGCTGTCATTGCTGCTGCTATCTGAGCTCTCTGACAGCGGGGCCAGGCACTGCCTGAAGCTAACTGTGGTCTGGAGCGCAGGACAGGGCCACAGTGGGTGAAGCCAGCCACTCACGCCTCCGTGTCGCCCGGCGCCGGAGCCGGTAGGTGTCTTTCCCGTTGCACAGGTGGTAGATGAAGGACCCCAGGGCCTCCTTGTCACTGACGTGCTCCGTGACCACCATCTCCTCCTGGATGATGTACGTCTGTGGGAGGTAGGTCCCTCTCTGCAAAGCAAGGTGGCCGAGGCAGTGAGTCAGCCCCTCAGGATCTCCTCCAACCCCTCGCCTGCAATGCCAGCCCACTTCCCTCCTCCAGAGGCCCCTGGGCTGGCCCTTCTGATGTCCCCAGGGACTTCCTGCCTGTGCCCGGTGCCTGCGCCTGTGCTGCCAGGAGCTATGGCGTGTGCATGAGTCTGTGCCCAGGGTACGGCCTTGAACACTAAGGAAGCTGGTCTCGGGGCGCTGACTCCGGAGATGTGGAAGCGGGTGATGGCAGAGGTGAGACCAATCTAGGTACGGGGCCCAGCTGCCAGCAAAGTCTCTTGCTCCCCAAACCCCTGACGTGGGAACTTCCTGCACCCTAGACCTAGCCTCTGTGAGACAGCGGACAAAGGACAGACAGGACGCTGCAGAGATCCCCACCCCCACCCCCTGCGCACCTTCACGTTCATGAGGAGCTCCCAGAAGTTGCGAGGGGGCAGCACAATGGTGGTGTTGAGCTCGATGACGTAGCACTTGTCCAGGGAGATGTCATGGTAGGCGGTCAGACCCTGGCAGGAGAAGGGGCCGGGTCAGTCTCTGCAGGAGGTCACGGCTGACCCAGGCAGGGCGACAAGAAGCTTTGGCCAGCAGGGGTAGGGATCCCACCATGCCTTCCCGGGGCCCTGGGCCTTCAGGAGCAGTGCACCGCAGATTCCAGAACACCTGGGTGGGCGCTCCCTTTTCTTGCTCTTTTCTTGGCCTGTTTGTGGAAGGTGCCACACGATAGAAGAGAATAGCAGCCGTTTGCTAAACGCCTCTGTTGTTACAAAGCTGCTTCTCGTGTTTACAGAGCTGGGGTTTGGGGAACATGGGAACATCCCAGCTGTGCATTTCTGAAGCCTGTGAGGGCCAGCCATGCCTGGGCACAGCCTGGACCTCAGCGAGAGATGCCCAGGCCCCATGAGGGTTATATAAATATGCATGAGACCCACTCTGCAGAGACCCCGCTGCAGATACCCACCGAGCTGTACATGCAATGTACTGAATGGTGTATGTGCTACCCCTCAATACGATGTCAACAGAAACAGGGAGCAGTGGCCCTGCCATGACAGCCTGCATGCAGCTAGTTTACACTCAGTGAGAACCACTGTCGCCAATGGGAGAAAAGCAGCTTGAAGACCCTGGTAAGCCTAACCATAGACATCTGCTGTACTCCGAGGGTTCTCCTTTCACATCTGTCCCCTTGCCCTGGGTCCCTGGGACCCCTCCCACCCCCTACCCCCAGGTCCTGGCCAGCCTCACCCGCTGGAAATCATGGATGATGTCTGCAGGGTCACCGCCACCAAACTGGGGCACGGGCACATTGATGCGCTCGTAGTTCTCATTGAGGTAGATTTTCACGTCCTCTTCCAGCTCCATCTGAGTCTGGGCCTGGGAGGACAGGGAGTCCTCATACAGCACACCGCAGCGGAAGAAGTTATCTCGGGCCAGCTGAGCAAGGCGGACAGACAGACAGAGAGGCTGGTCACACAGTGCACTCTGTGAGGCCCTCTCTGCCTACCCATCCACTGCATGCCCCAAAAGCCTGGGGAAGCAAGAAGAGTGGGGACTGTGTGACCCGTTTCACAGATGGAGAAACTGAGACTGCGGGGTGTCAGGTCAGAGTCTGGGGCTGCCAGTGAGGAGATAAGCTGAGGCCCAGCTTCACAAATGGGAGGGAGGATGAGCTGTGTCTGCCAGGTCCTAGGGAGCAGACCTCTCTAGGCCTCAGTTTCCCCATCTGTAAAGCGTGATGAGCCCTAAGGTCTCTCTTGGCCTCCAAGTCCATGAGTCCTGACTGGGAAATGGGGTTGATGAGCAGGAGAAGGACCCAGCCACCTCCGTGCCCTCCACAGAGGTATAGACACTGGAGAAAAAGCCTGGGGTTGGCAGGGGGTCCTCAGGGATGAACCTAAGAGTTGGGCACCTAGGCCTGTACGCACCTGACTTTCCTGTCACCTGCTGTCCTGGCAGCAGACCTGGAGGGGCCCAATGCTGGGGGTGGGGAGGTGGAGCTGGAGGCGACACCGTTAGATTCTCACGCCCCCACCACGGTTACCTCCATGCCTGGCCTCGGACAAGTGCCATCACCCTTCCTGGACATCCCCAGCCCTCGTCTCAGAGAAACCCTGACAGACACTGTGTCTGGTGGGCCAGTCCAGTCACTCCATCAGTAAGGGGGGCCGGGTACCTGGTGCGATCCCATCAGATGAACGGCCGGGTGGGCCAGTTTGCTCACTCTTACTTCTGGGGGGGGCTCCTGGAGGGGGTTGTAGATATATACTGGGGACTGCCTGGCCTGGGATCGGCATGATTCTACCGTCTGTCTTATTCAGTGCAAATTCTCCAGGGAGGATGAGTCATCACAGCATGAGGGGCTCCTATGGGCTGTGCAGGGATGAGAGCCCAGGGAAGGCGAGGCTCTGGGGCTGCATCCCACTGTGGCTGGACACCCCTAATAGTGTCCCAGGGCACAGACCCAGGGGCTGCTCAGATGTGTCACACGCCCGGGGAACTGAGGTGGGAGGAGAAGGGTGTGAGTCGGGGGTGGAACAGAGACAGAAGTGCTAGACCAGGTCGTAGGGTAGGGCCACAACAGGAAGAGGCCTGGGGGAGGGTCCCACACAACCCTGGAACAAGGGGGAAGCAGGCCACTGTGGGAGCAGGCGGGGCAGGGGGGAGGGCGGGGGGACAAAAAGGGAAGCTGGCAAGTGTGTGGGAGTTGAGCTTTCAAGGGGAAGGCCACATCAAATGCAAACTCTTCAGCAGTCTCCATCGTGGAAAAACTGGGGGACAACAAAGTTAAATGCTTAGGAATGGGAAGTCACTTGGGTCACAAATGACTGGCAAGTCTCAGCCTTTTGTCACCCTGAGATTCCCTGTGAGTTGTATTTAGGTTTGTCCTTTTAATACACCTACCTTCATTTCCAACCACACAGCGACACTCCCTCCCTCCCAGGGCTGGGTTGGCCCAGCTTTGTGCTCAGGTACCCTGGGGACGGGGGTGAGAGGTGGCAGCAAGGCCACCCTCCTGCTTCTGGAAGGAGGTGGTGGAGACTGTCTCTACCTATCCCAATCCCTCTCTTGTTTGGTGACCCAAATGTCCATGCCTGAGCAGAATTAGCTCAGCCTTAAAGCGTGACCTGCAGGCGCAGGGTCTGAGCTCCGGAGGGCTTCTGCAGTTCCAGTTCCAGTTTCTGCCAGATCTGAGTTCTGGTGAGAACTCCCCAGGGAAGCCCTGTGGGGCGGGCCTGGTGCTGTCACCTGGATTCGTGCTTGGCTCCCCAGGACAAGGGGCTAAAGATGGGACTGGCCTGCGTCCAAGGAGGCCCCAAGGACGAGGGGCACCCCAGTCTTGTGGGCTGGCTGGGCACTCACTCCCACTTGAGGCCATGTCCGGGGCTTCCTTACGCCCACCCCCTGGCCAACACTTCCCTCCACGCCTCTCTAGATGTGACCCTTCTCCAGGCCTTGACACCCCACCCCCCGGCCCGGCCCCTCACCTGTGCAAGAAAGAAATATCTGTAGATGTAGACGGAGGCGAACACCAGGCCCATGAGCAGAACGACCATGCCCATTGACAGGTAGCACACGCCGCCCACCGAGCCCCCCCTCTTGGAGCGACGTTGCGGGGGCTGCTCCTCCTGTGGATAGCAATGCGGGGTCAGCGGGGGCTGGGGCCCCTCCCTGGAAATCCCCCCCTCCCTAAGTGAGGCTTCGATGCTGGCTGGGCCCAGAGGGAGTCTTGGGGGAAAGGGGAGGAAGGAGATGACAACTGGAAGGCAAGGGAGGCCCCACCAGGGTGGTCCAGACTCCTCCTGGCTAAAAAGAAACTGAGACACGCCTCGAAGCCACTGAAAGGGACCCACGGGGTTCAGCAGGTGCATTTTGAGTTAGCTGAGCCTAGTCCCCTTGCTTACACCAGACGTGACCACGGTATATTCTGTCAAATATAAGATGGGGGACATATCGACCCGGCCTTGGTGACTTCACGGGACTTAGAAATCTCTATAGAGGGCCAGGCGTGGTGGCTCACACCTGTAATCTCACCACTTTGGGAGGCTGAGGCAGGCAGATCACGAGGTCAGGAGTTTGAGACCAACCTGGCCAGCATGGTGAAACTCTGTCTCTACTAAAGATACAAAAAATTAGCCGGGCATGGTGGCAGGTGCCTGTAATCTCAGCTACTTGGGAGGCTAAGGCAGGAGAATTGCTTGAACCCGGGAGGTAGAGGTTGCAGTGAGCTGAGATCGTGCCATAGCACTCACTCCAGCCTGGGCGACAGGGTGAAACTCTGTCTCACAAAAAAAAAAAAAAGAAAAAAGAAAAAAAAGAAATCTCTATAGGAATCGGGATGCACCAGGCAGGCTGGGAGCTGCTGGTCTAGGTGATGGGGAGCTCCGGAAGGCTTCTGAGCTGGGGAGTGACCATCTCCACTCTAAAACCGAGGTGCAGAGGGTAGACTAAAATGTGGGCAGGCTGTGTAAGGCTGCTGGATTCCACCAAGGAGGCTGTGCCGGGAGTACCTGACTGATGGGGGCAGAGGCTCCAGGAGCCCCGCAGGGTCTGGGCATGAGTGCTTGTCCCCAGCCAGTGATCTCTGGGACACTGCCCCCTACAGGCACCGACCAGCACAGTCCAGCAGGCGGTTACAAGTGGTGTAACAGCTACAGGATGAAGCTTGGAAGCTTCCACATGACAGGGAGCTCCTGCTAGGAGAGAAGGGTGGCTGTCCGGAAGGTCAGGCTAGCAGGCGCCTGAAAAACCTGCTCTGGAGCCAGAATTGGGCTCAAGATCATCGCTGCAGGGCTGCCAAGGAGCCAAGCTAACCCAACTCCAGGCCACACGTGTGTGGGCTGGTGGACATAGGTGTGTGAATATAAAATCCAATAAAACTGCTTTATAGCTGGGCGCAGTGGCTCACGCCTATAATCCCAGCATTTTGGGAGGCTGAGGTGGGTGGTTCACAAGATCAGGAGTTTGAGACCAGTCTGGTCAACATGGTGAAATCCTGTCTCTACTAAAAAGACAAAAAATTAGCCGGGCTTGGTGGCGCACGCGTGTAGTCCTAGCTACTCGGGGGGCTGAGGCAGGAGAATCTCTTTGAACCCGGGATGTGGTGGTTGCAGTGAGCCGAGACCATGCCACTGCACTCCAGCCTGGGCAACAGAGTAAGACTCCGTCTCAAAAAAAAAAAAAAAAACCACCGAAACTGCTTTACCCAGAGCACTGACCGAGAGCCAGGCAGGTGAGCGTGGTCAATTTTCTGTCTGTTCTCCTCCCGACCTCCTATGACTTCCCCCAGGCCCTTGCTCACCCTTGAAGGTATTGCAAAAGCCCCGGGCCAGTCTCTGCTTCCAGTGTCCACCATTTAACTCTCCTCTGTGGTGTCCAGATACGGCCAAGTGTGAAGTTTGACGTCAGTCCCTGTGGATGGCCATGGCATGGGGGGGGAGGGGATCCAGCCCAAGAGCCTGAAGCTTCTCATTCTGGCTCTGCCACTACCTGCCTGCTTAGCACTCTCTGGGCCTCAGCTTCCCCATCTGCAAAATAAGCAGGTCAGACCAAGTGACCTCTCAGGTCCTTTCTGGCCAGACGTCCTGGGATTGGAACACATTTCCTTTCTCCCTTCCCCCCAGAGGGCATGATTCTGGCCTAAGTGATCCAGGACAGGCCCTATCTCTCAGCACAGCACAAGGGTCCTGCCTGGGGGGGCCTGCTGCCCTCCTCAGGTTTCACCCCCAACCTTTTAGAGCACAGGGGAGCGTGGAGCCTGTGCCTTGGGGAGCTGAGGTTCTGACCTGCCCTGCTTAGGAAAAGGACAGAAAACATCTGGAGGACTCTCCCCTCTCTGGGGACATTCATGAGCAGGTCAGCCGGCCCCCAGCATCCTCGCCATGGGGTGCTCCTGCCTGTCCGGCACCCTGAGACTCAAGTCTGCCCGAAGGGAGCCTGCCTGGAGGGTGTGGGAGGTCGATCTGCTGCCCTCACCGCCTCCCATGAGCAGGCCTGGGGCCTCTCCCCACCGTGCCCTCAGCAGCCAGGGACACCAACCAAGGTCACCAGGAAGTGATGTGCGTGGCCACAGTGCACAGGGCCCTCAGGGACAGCTGCTGACTGGAGGGGGCGGGGACTAAGTGGCTTTGATTTTCCAGTGGACTCCATTCTGCTGGCATCTCCCAGGGATCGAGCCACCCAGGAGCTCTTGCAAACCAGGTGGCCAGTGACGCCCTCCTGCCCTTCTGGTGCTGCTGAGGTCTTAAGGAAAGGTGGCTGACCCTGGGACAGGCCAGGCTACCCACAGCAGCTGCGAATCCTGCCGAGGGCATGACATACCCCAAGGCTCAGACTGTATTTAGGGGTCAAGTGGGGCCGCAGCCCCAGCGGGGCACTGCAACCTCCCCCTTCTTGGGTCTCCCAGGCAAAATGTGAACAGACGCTGTGTGACAGGGGTTTTGCTGGGATTAAACGAGACAAAGAACCTAAAAGCCCTTTGTGAAGGATAAAGTGCCAGATAAAAATAGCAGATCTTTATCAGCCGAGGCTTTCCTTTTTAGGGCTGCCTCTGTGGCCGCACCGTGGCCAGACTTCTGCTCCTGTGTTCCGGAAAACCAGAGACACTAGCTTGTGAGATCGCTAACAACCAGAAAGACAGAAAAGGTAAAAAAAAAAAAAAAAAAGTCAAAGCACTACACGGGAGAGCCTGAGGGTCTGCTCCAGAAATTAAATTCACCGACAAGGGGAGGCCTGCTAGCTTTATGGCAAAGGGCGGACTTGCCTTTCCCCTGGGTCAGTCCAGCATCTCGCTGTCCTGCGGGAGGGGCTGGGCTTGGAGGCCCCACAGAGGAAGGTTGGAGAAGACAGAGCAGGGAGAAGGTGGGGCTTCTGTGGCCCCAGCTGAAGAGCAGCAGTGGCAGGTGTGGCTGAGAAGGGCGTGGCTCCTGCCGAGACCCCTCGCTGTGAAGGCTGGGGACCCCCACCTTACCTAGGCTGATGGTGGGCACTTCCCTCTCTCTGCCCTGCTGATGCCCCCCAGCATGCACTCGGGCTCAGCCTCCCTGCCACCCTCCTAGCTCCCCTCCAGCTGGCAAAGCCAAACCCTCGGAGGCACCACAATGAGCAGAAATGCAGAAAGCAGGATTAGAGGCTACCAGGAAGTGGACAGAATATCCCCGTGTGGAAGTAAAGGCTTTTCCTCCATAAAGCCCCACATAGAGGGAGAACCCACAAATCCCGCCCCAGTGCTGCCTCTGCCTATGGTGCCCAATGCTATGCAATCAACACCGAGGCGGCTGGGCGCGGTGGCTCATGCCTCTGATCCCAACACTTTGGGAGGTCAAGGTGGGTGGATCACCTGAGGTCAGGAGTTCGAGACCAGCCTGGCCAACATGGCGAAACCCCATCTCTACTACAAATACAAAAATTAGTCAGGCGTGGTGGCAGGCGCCTGTAGTCCCAGCTACTCTGGAGGCTGAGGCAGGAGAATTGCTTGAACCCAGAAGGCAGAGGTTGCAGTGAGCCGAGATTGCGCCACTGTACTCCAGCCTGGTGACAGAGTGAGATTCCATCTCAAAACACACACACACACACACACACACACACACATACACACACACACAAGAAACCAAAACCACCCAGGCTCAAATTCCAAAGCCCTGGACCCCTCATTGTCCCTTTGGCCCTCAAAGCAGCCTGTGATCTTGGGCTATTTACACCTGTCTGGGGACAGCTGGGCATCAGGAAGCCTGTGTTCAACCCACAGCCCCGGCCCCTCGGGATCCCTGGTGCCCAGCTCACTAGAAAGATGGCCGAGTGGCCCACCTTCCTGAGACCCCAGCTGCTCCACCAATCATGCTGGAGGCCCAGAAAAATGTTGCTCCCAGCAGGGAGCAGTTACTGACAGACAGGCATCCGGGGGGCTCCCATTTAGAAAGTAGAAAAATATCGCATACTGTTTCCAAGGCAACAGAGCTCTGAGCAAAGGGCATGTGAGCCGGACATCCAGGGACCGGAGAGAGGCCTGGGCCTCTCCCTGCCGACTTAAACTGAGACCCACAGTGGCACTCACTATATGATTACCAAAGCCAGGGCCAAAATGGTCAGGGGGAAACCGGCCAACTGTGGCATTAACTCAGCAGACCCCCACAGCTGGAGAGGAGCGCTCCCCAGCCCCGGTCCCCCAGTAACAACGTCCAAATTAACTTAATTAACTGCAAGCGGATTAAACTATGATTGCAGATTGCAGCCTGCCTGGAGGGGTTCAGCAGCCAGAAATGCACTCCTGAGGCCAAGCCTGAGAATGGGCAAGATGGGGGTTGGGAGGTCTCATCTCACCTCCCCCACATCTCTCCTGGTCCTCAGCAGCTTTCTTTCCCAGGCTCCAGACCACAGAGGCCAGGAAATCCATCGAGTGTGTGTGTCTTGTATGCGTTCGAGACAGACAGAGTCTAGCTGGGGGAGAGGGGAGTGCGCAAACACCCACTGTCCACCTGAGCACAAAGAGCCCAGTGGTCCACAAGCACAGATACCATCTGCCAACAGGGTCGGGGGTTCCCATCACCCTCCCGTCCTCCCTTCAGACTGCGAGCCCCGTGGGCAGCATCTGTGCAGTTGTGCTCTCAGCTTGGCTGGGCCAGGAGAATTCCCTCTTCTCTCCCACCCCTGATAGTCAAGGCATCTGCAGAGAACAAGAGCTCACCGCTGGAGGAGCCCTGTCGGGAGAGGGAACTTGGAGAGCGTAGGGTGGGGGACAGAGGGGGCAGCCAGGTTGTGCTTCTGTGATTTCACCATAAACATTTTTTTTCCTGCGCTAAGAGAAACTCATCCTCACTGGCAATCTGCTGACGGTCTTGAAACATCCAAGGACTGCTGAGAGAAGCGAACAGAAATGAGGGAATGGAGAGGGAAGCGGGCAGCAAAGCAGAGAAGCCACCGTGGGGCCTGCCCAGACCTCGAATCCCAGGAATGGACAACAGTCCTGAAAGTCTCTGTGCTGCCACAGGGAAGCACCTGGATGGAGCAGGGCCGCCGCTTCACAAGGTCCTTTCGGGGCAGGCCGTCACAGTCAGTGGACACTGGGGTAGGACTCGAAGCTGGCCAGATTCGCCCTCCTGGCTGGCAGGGGACCCTCCCCCAACCACTCCAGGAGACCCAGCTCCTCCTGCCAAGGGCCTGAGGCCAGGACACACAAGGAAAGTGAAATCTGATCCCCAGGTATGTAGGCTGGGGAGGGGGTGACACAGGGCCATTAATCAAAGGCAAATGCCAAGGAGAAAATCAGAGGTAAGAAGATGATTGCATTTGACTTGTTTCTCTCCCCTTGCAGCCCGTAAGCCTCTACATGCTCACATCTGTGTGTTCGTGTGTGTGCGCACATGTGCACATGTGTGTGAATGCTGGCACAGGCAGGGTGTGGGGAGAAGGGGTGGGCTAAGAGGGGCAGGGCCAGCCAGTGGGCCCCCAAAGGGGAAGAGGGATCCAGTTGGCGCTGTGAGGGGGCGCTTTGCTGCCCCAGGGGGTGATTCTGGTCCAGCCTACTTCCCAAGCTGGCAGTGCCCCAGCGGCCTATCAGCGCAGGCTCCTCATTATCTCAGGGTTAAAACACCATGTGGGGAAGCTGGGCAGCTGGAAGATCAGCTGGCCCCCACCCCATCCCTCCCTGGCCCACCAAGGCACTTCCTTCCAGCCTCAGGTTCGCAGACAAAATCCTCTTTGTGTTGCACTTTTTTCTCAGAAGCAGGGGCAGTGCCCACCGAGAGGGCGCTCCTGCCGCCTCACCCAGCCCCACCCCGACCTCACTCCTGGCCTGGACACAGGGCAAGAACTGCCCCAACGCACAATCATCTGCTCACTGAGTGCTCCTCCCAGGGATCACTTTTTAAATCTTGTTTTGGGCTGGGCTTGGTGGCTGATGCCTGTAATCCCAGCACTTTGGGAGGCCGAGGTGGGAGGATCACCTGAGGTCAGGAGTTCGAGACCAGCCTGACCAACATGGTGAAATCTTGTCTCTACTAAAAATACAAAAATTAGCTGGGCATGGTGGCAGGTGCTGGTAATCCCAGCTTCTTGGGAGGCTGAGGCATGAGAATCACTTAAATCTGGGAAGTGAAGGCTGCAGTAAGCCAAGATCGTGCCACTGTACTCCAGCCTGGGTGACAGAGACTCTGCTTAAAAAAAAAAATAGAAAATAAATCTTGTTTTAGAGTCCAATTCAGACACCAAGGAGGGTTCTGGGGTCACCTCCAGCCTGAAGAAACATTTTAATAAGCTTTCCTGGGCATCCCCAACAGTATGGGAAAAACATCTACACGCCCTGTCCTGAAAAAGCAGCTCCTGGCCACCATCTCTTCCAGTGCACTGAGCTACAGCTGGGAAATGGGCCTCCTGCCTGCTCACTGCTGGGGGCAGGAGAGGAGGACGGGCCCCTTGCCAGAAACTGGCTAAGAAGGAAATGTGACTGTTGGCCAAGTGGGGCCACAGGAGGCCGGCAGAAGTGAACTGTCTCCGAGGCTCCAAATCTAGCAGGTGATGGGGCAGAGCCAACTTGTAACACCTGAAGTCCCTCTGCAGCACGCCAGGGCCTCAGGAAACTGTGAAAGTTTACTAACATGCAGTTCTGTCCTAACGGTGCCAGGATTTTAATTTTTTCCCCAGATCGCACACTCCTAAGCTCCCCCTTGCCAATTAGAGAGGGAGGGGACCCTGCCTCACTAAGTTTTGGGGCAGGAGGTACTCAGCAGGCTCAAGGCCATTACAAACAGCATGCAGGAGAAGATGTTGATATTTCCATTTCATGCTGGGTGAGGGGGAAGAAAGGACGCTCAATTTCAGAGCCTGAGAAGCAGCCAGAAGCTGGGATGTCAGTTATGCCCCGAGATGCAGGGCTCTGTCACCCTGCCCAACCCCATGCCATCAGCAGGCTGTGGCCGGAGAATGTGCCGCTCCTGCAAAATTTGGGGGACCTTCTGATGGAGTTGGAATGACACTCTCCCACTGTCTGACCTGGTCCTCCCTCCTTCTCAAATACCTCCAGGAAAAGGTGGCTAGGAAAAGAGATGGGAAAGAATGCTGCCTCCTGCCCCATCCCTGCCCCTCCCCAGGCTGAGTGGAGGGCAGCTTCCCTTCCACAGAAAAGGAGGCTTGAAGAGCCCTTTGCAAACTTTTAAAGCTGCAGAACCACCTTCTTCAAATATGGAGCTCCCTCTACCCACCTAAGCTTCAGATGAAGCAGGGAGCTGCTCTGATGGGGTGCACAGCAACCCCCCAACCTGGCCTAGGTGGTTGTTGAATCTTTGTGGCTCTGGGCCACTGGTTGGTGCAGGGACCCCCATACAAGGGCAGGGGAGTTCTCGGTCTCTTGGCATTCCTCACTTATAGGGTCTCTGCCCAGGCTGACACCCAACTCTGATGGGCCTCTCCATCGCCCCCTCTTCCAGGGTCGAGGTCGTCCTCTGCAGGCCCCTTAATGCCTCAGACAAGACTGAATCTGAGCCACAAAACCTGGGGAGGGGGTCTAGGTGTTCGGGAAGACTTCAGAAGTGGGGAAGCAGTGGACAAAGACTTTCTCAGTCCTGCCTCCATGCGGGGTGGGGAGGCGGGGAGGACAAGGGCTTGGTGCACCACAAGACCGCTGGGGGCGGCGCCCACATAGACATCTTTGCGGGGCACAATAAAACCTGGCTAGGCCAGCTGTCCCTCCCTCCCTGTCCCTGCCCCTGCCCGCCACGCGTTCTGCCCCCTGCGGGCCCTTCCCAGACACAAGGCACGAAGCTCAGCTCAGTTTTCCACGGCGGAAATGCCTTCTCTTCCCCAGGCCAGAGGGAAGGCGGAGGACGCCAGGGGGGCGGGGCGCACAGAGCCCGGGGACCCAGGATGCAAAGGCACTGGGGCAGTTGGGAGCCCTCCCCGCGGGGACGGGGGACAGCCCAGCGAGAGGCTGGGAATGGAGAGAGAAGAGAGGAGCAGAGAGGCCCAGACGGCAGGGCGTGGGGTGGGATGAGAGCGCCCGGCCTGGGAACCCCGACGTCCAGAGGCGCAGCCCCGTCGGTTCTGGCTGATTTCCATTTCATCACTTTCTGGTCTGTCAATTCCGGTGCAGGCCAGCAGCACATCCTCTGTTCCCCGAAGCCCCCAAGTTGGGAGGAAATCAACAGCCCCTCCCTCTTCCTTGGTACCAGACCACCCCCCCCCAATTCCCCAGCCAATCAGGTCCCACCACCCTACTTTGGAAAAACTACGTCTAACCCTCCTCCCATCCCCCATCTGGGGACCCGACTCGTGGCTTTCCCGGTTGATAGGAACCAGACGCGTACCCCCTACCAACATTCCTCGAACTTCTTCGGACCAGCCCCCTCCCCCTATTTGGAGGCCAGGCGGCGAGAGGCTCCCCACTTTTGGGAGAGACCTTGAGCGCTTCCCTACCTGAAGACCAGCGCCAGGCCCCCTCCCACTCTTCGGACTTCGGCTTTTGGCTGCCGCTTTAGGACGGGACTTAAGCCCCCTCCTCAGTCTGGGATAAGCGACCATTCGAGAGGTCCCGACACTGCTCCGCCCCGGGCTCGGGAGCCCTGATGCGCCTCGGGCAGTCCCCAGGGCCGACGGGGCGCGCCTGGGTCCCGCGCCTGGGTCTCGCGCCTGGGTCTCGCGCCTGGGTCCCCAGCTTCCCGCCTGAGCCCCGGCCCCTCACCCTTGCCGGCGTCAGCAGGATCTCAGTAGCCGGGGCCGGCGCCGGGACCGACGCCGACGCCGACGCCTTGTCGGCCTTGTTGCCCTTGATGCCGGCCACGGTGGGCTGGAAGCTGATCTTCACCATGGCTGCGCCAGCCCGCGCGTCCGTCCCGCAGCCTCTGCCGGTGCAGCCTCTGTCGGTGCCTCCGCCGCTCCGAGCTCTGCAGGCACCGGAAGTTTGGATCCCGCTCGCGTCCCTCTCTCTAGCCCCACCCCCAGCCCTCCCCGCCCCGTCCCCGCGGGAGGGCCCCGGCGCCCGCCGCGCCTGCGCCCCCTTCCTGCCCGCCTAGCCCGCAGTGACCCCTGCCGGGCGCGCCGCTCCGCACCTGGGCTGGTCGGAGTTCCCTCCGCCGTCCGCTCGCACAGTCACTCACTCGCTCACTCGCCCACTCATTCATTCAGCCTCTCGCTCGGATCCGTTCTCTCGTACCCCCTCCGCGGCCAGCATCCCCGCAGCGCAAGGCTTTGTTAACCCAGTGTTTGCCAGGCAAATGCTGCTTCCAGACAACGCCCCCCCTTCCCGTTTCTCCTGCCCCACTTCAGATCCTCTCCTTTAGAAACGCTGGAGCCTCCGCTGTAGCTGCCCCCACGCCCCCCTCCTCCGATCTGGCCTTGTCGTGGGAGGAGGCTTCGAGGCAGGCGCCTAACTGCTGCCTCGGTCCTGCCTTCTGAATCCGTCCACGCCTCCTTCATTCTCCATCTTGCTTCTGCCTTCATTCTTCCTTCCTGCAAAACCTTCCTGGGGGGCCCTGGGGTGCAGGCTGGACGGCTGGGAGTGGAAAAGGGAAGGCCGCCCCTGCTCCCTGGCCCCTTCGTGTTGGCAGCGACCTCAGTTACTATTGGGTGACCGGCTGAACTGCCGTTGTCTCACCCCTCCAGGAGGACCCTGGTGAGAGTGGTGGGAAGACCCCCATGGCGGATGTCAGAGGCTCGGGTTCCACTCAAGACTCCGCTCCTGCAAAGTATCACGGGTACTGGGGAGGCAGGGGCTTCTGCTGCTGGGACAGTTGCTCTTGGCACTAACGCCCTGAATCTTTCCTCTTTGACCCTGGTCCAGACTGGGCCAGACACAGCGCCCAGCCACACACACAGGTGCTGAACGGTCCACCTTGGTTCTGCTGTTGGGCTGACGGTGAGGGCAGGGGAGTCCGACAGCTTGAGGGGGACAGTCCAGAGTCCTCCATTGATCTCTCTTCTTACCTGTCAGGTCTTTTGAAGCTGCCTTGGGCCCTTAGCACCCACGTCCCAGACCTGAACATCTTGGCTCAGATCTTGGATGAACCTAGCAGTGGTGAGGACAGACAGGTGCAGAAAGAAGAAAGTCTAATTGATGCTAAGGGCACCAGCCTGGGGAACTGGGGGAGGGAATGGGGAGGTGGAAGAAGACAGATGGTTTGGAGGAGCCGAGGAGGAATGTGGTTCGGCCCGGAGCCGGAGAGAAGGTGGTGTAGACTAGTGTTCACCACCTGCTCGGATCCGACGTGAGCCCTGGGCTTTGGAGAAGGCAAGCTCCACGCCTTGCTTAGGCCACATCCCCGACATTCATTCCTTCCCTCAGTGTTGTGCAAGCACCCCTGTGTACCAAGCATTGTGTTAAGCTCTGTGGCAGAAAACAGAAATGCCCAAGATGCACCCCAGCAAGCAAGGATGCGATCACGCGAAACCTTCTTTGTGTTGCGTTCTTTCACGAGTTCGGTTGTTTCATTTTCATCACAGCCTCTGTGACCTACACATTAGCCTCATGTTAATAAACCCAGGGTCGCAGAGCTGGTGTGGCACAAATCTCTGGTCAGCAAGACAGAGTCAGCTGGGTGAAGCATCCGTATGCCTGAGATTGGCAGGAGAGTGCCGCACTTCCCCTGGAAGGCCTTCCCAACTGGCTGAGTGAAGTCCCTTTCCTGTGCACCTTCAGCACTGTGTATGTCCCCTCATGCCTCTCCTTACCCTTGACCATGGGCTCAGTGCTGGCCAAATGCCGGGGGTACAAACTAGTGCAGTGATTCCTACATTTTTTGGTTTCAGGACCCCAAGAGCTTTTGTTTTAGGTGACTTATGTCTATCAACATTTACCATATTAGAAATTAAAACTCAGAAAGTTTTAAGACACAAGAATACACACATTCCATTGACCGTTAAAGTAATGTCATCACACATGTAGCCTCTGGAAAACCCCATCATATGCTAATGACAGAATGAGAGTGAAAGGGCAAATAACGTCTTACCTTGTTGCGGAAAATAGTTTTGACTTTGCAGACCCCTTGATTGGGCCTTGGGGACCACCGTGGTCTTCAGATCACCTGTTCAGAGATGCTGCTCTGGTAGATGCTCAAGAATCCATATTTTATGGATTCTAAGAAACACATTTCTTCACATTTCAACATCTCAGGAATCAAGATATCTTTTACAATGATGATTGGCAGTGATTAAGTAATGTCTCTCACAAGCGATAGCATCTTAGATTTGCTGGTGTGCAGTACAGCCAGTCAATAATCCGAGGGGCACCAAGAGGCAGCAGGAGGTCCATGTCGCATACTGAGTTTTGTGGACTCAGGGAAGGACAGCAGGGCCAGTGGGGTCGTGGTGCAGCCCAGGCTCCATGTAAGGCAGGAGATTTGGGTGGGAACTGGAAAGATACAGGGTGTGGACAAGTGGCAGGGAAATGAGAGTCCGCACTGGGAGTGAGAGAGTGACTCTGGGCCAGGAGCCCTTGGCTGATTCTGACAGCCATTCTTGCCAGCACGTGAATCCTCTTTGTTCTTCCTTCATCTTACCCAACTGGCAGAGCTGCTCCTGCCCCTTCTCTGGTTCTAGGTTCAGCTGAGGGGCTGCGAAGTTTTGTTGGTGAAAGTGATGCCATCATGCCTCCTGGGACCACCATGCTCCCCTTGGGGGCACTGTGGCCTCTGTGTAAAGCAGGCCCCTTGGAACTAGGGGGTGGGACAGGTGTGGCTTCTTTAGCCAACTATTCTCCAAGCAAGGACCCCGGCAGGCAGTCCCGGTAGCACCTGGGAACTTGTTAGAAAGGCAACCTTTTTTATTTCTATTCAGAAACTCAGGGCATGTTCTGTGTCTACCAAGCCCTTAGTGATTCTGACACACACTCAGGTTTGGGAGCTGCTGCTCTGTCACTCCGTCTACACGCTCAACGGCTACCCTCTGCCCTCTCCAGACTGCCTTGTACCTCTCAGCAGCTGAATTTGAGTTTCTTCACTGAGAATCTGGAAGGCATTCTGGGAAAACGCCCTCCTGCCTGCCAGCACATCCGCCCCCATCCGCAGCTGCCCTTCTGCCCACATGCTCCTCCCACCCCTCCTGTGGAAGAGGCGTCTGTCTTTTCTCTCTGCTCAGATCCAGCCGGGCTCTAGGTGAGGATTCCACCCCTCCTTTGTCTCAGATACCTGAGACATCCTTCAGCCCCCACCCCCAACCTGCCAGCTCTTCCTATCAGCTCTGAAACACGCTCATATTAGCCTTAAAACAAAAACAAAGTCCTTGTTTGACCCCATGTTCCCCTTCACTTGATACGCTGTTTTTCTTATTTTCTTCTTAGCCAAACGTCTTGAAAATTCTGTCTCCATTTCCTTATCACTCCCCACACTCGTTGAGCTCAATCTGGCTTCTATTCTTCCACCTCCACCTGGCTGAAATCTGGAAGCTGTTTTTCAGTCCTCGTGTTCCTTGGGTTGACTTTGAGCCTCTCAGCTGAGCCCTCTCCACTAACCCTTCCTTCCCTCAACAACTCAGGTGTGATCGGCCCAGTGGGAAGAGCTGTTGGAATCAATCCCGCAACAGTTCACTTTGAAAATAAAATCCCAGGCTGTGCATGGTGGCTCCTGCCTGTAATCCTAGCACTTTGGGAGGCCGAGGTGGGAGGATTGCTTGAACCCAGGAGTTTGAGACCATCCTGGGCAACTTAGCGAGATCCCCATCTTTGGTTAAAATGAAATCAGAAATGTGAGCATGTATTTGTCTCTTTCTCCAAATTGAGAAGTTGAATGTTGTTTGCAAAGGTATCCAGTTTATTACACTTTAAAGCACTGGTTATTTAAGACTTATGGTTATAGTGAATCCATAGAGGGTCAGTAGATTAGCTTTCTGGAAATGTAACGTGCTCAGACAAGGGTGTGCGCATTGCCCTCAGAGTTCTTCCCAAGGAGAAGTGTGCTCCATTAATCACATGCCCTGAGTAAGGGAGTGGATGAGTTTGAGACCCTGTTCTTCCGACAAGGGCAGCAGCTAACGTCAGCTCCACCTCCCCTACCTCCACCTACCCCTCCGAGGCCCCTCTTTTCCACTGAGGAGCTAGCTGAGAGCTAAGCGTTAGAGGTAATTTTTAAACAAAAAATTTAGGTAAAATTAAAAACTATTTTGACAAAGATGTATATCCATGTATCCAACGTACCAATCAAGATATAGAACATTTCCATAATCCCAGAAAGCTTCTTCCTATTATTTTCCAGTAAATCCCTGCCACCACTGGCAACCACTGTTCTGGTTTCCATCACTATAGATTAAGTTTCATCTGTTCTTGAATTTCTTTATTTTTATTTGAGACAGAGTCTTGCTCTGTTGCTGGGATGCAGTGGCGCCATCTTGGCTCACCACTGCAACCTCCGCCTCCCGGGTTCAAGTGATTCTCCTGCCTCAGTCTCCCGAGTAGCTGGAACTACAGGTGTGCGCCACCATGCCCGGCTAATTTTTTAAAAGAATGTTTCTAGTAGAGACACGGTTTCCCTATGTTGGCCAGGCTGGTCTCAAACTCCTGACCTCAGATGATCCACCCACCTGAGCCTCCTAAAGTGCTGGGATTACAAGTGTGAGCCACCAGACCCGATCATGTTCTTGAATTTCATATACCGTACAATATGTATTCTTCTGTGTCTAGTTTCACTCAATATAATGTTCATGAGGTTCATCCACAATAGTTCGTTCTTTTTGCTTGCTGAGTAATATTCCGTTTTGTTAATATACTACAACTTGTCTATCCATTCTCCTGGCATAGACATTTGGGTTGCCTTCAGTCTTACACTAAAAAATTGCTACAGACATTCCTTTACATGTATTTTTGTTTTAATTTCTCTTCAGTACATAGCACCAGTGAGGATGAGGTAGAAATGGCCCACCCTACAAGATAGACATATTTTATCACTGACATTGTTTAGAAATATGAGTGCATTGCAATAATGTAAAGTAGATCAATTTTTAGTTTGTTTTATTATCATTTTTAAATTCTGTGCAGAAATTGCACTCCCTTATTGCCTGGTCTGGACAGACCATTCACATGACGCTTTCCCCATCTCAGTACGGCTCTGCCAACATGTCTGTGCTATTTACACTCCCACTGGCAATGTGTGAGAGTTCCAGTTGCTACACAACCTTACCAATATTTGGTGCTGTCAGTAATTTTAATTTTCGCCATTCTAGTTAGTAAAATTTTATTTTATTGAGATGGAGTTCTGCTCTTGTTGCCCAGGCTGGAGTGCAGTAGTGTGATCTTGGCTCACCGAAACCTCTGCCTCCCGGGTCCAAGTGATTCTACTGCCTCAGCCTCCCGAGTAGCTGGGATTATAGGCGCCCACCACCATGCCCAGCTAATTTTTGTATTTTTACAAAAATTAATTCCTCTCACTGATGTTGTGTACTTTTTAGTATAGAGGTCTTGAACATCTTTTTTTCAATTTGTACAAGTATTTTATGTTTTTGATATTATTGTATTTATTTTGTTTGACAATTTTTTTAATTGGTAATATATAGACATACAATGGAGTTTTGCCATGTTGGCCAGACTGGTCTTGAACTGGTGATCTGCCTGCCTCGTGATCCGCCCACCTCAGCCTCCCAAAGTGCTGGGATTACAGGTATGAGCCACCATGCCCAGCCTATTTTATTGTTTTGATTTGTATTTTTCTGATGACTAATGATGTTGAACATCTTTTTATATGGTATTGGCCATTTGTATATCTTCTTTTGTGAAGTGTCTGTTCAAGTCTTTTGGTCATTTAGATTGTCTCTTAATTATTGATTTGTAGGAATTCATTTTATATTGTGAATACCAGTCTTTTCTCATATATAGTTATTGTGAATATTTTCTTTCAGACTGTGATATTTCACTTTTTAAACTTTGTCTTTTCATGAGTAGAAATTTATAATTTTGATAAAGTTCAATGTATCAATTTTAATTTTATTGTTAGTGCTTTTAATGTCCTGTCTAAAAATTCTTTAAACACCCATGTCCAAACTTTGAAGACATTCTCATATTCTTTCTTTCAGAAGCTTTATAGTTTTAGGTTTTATATATAGGTCTATGATCCATTTTTAATTGATTTTTCAATGTATGGTGTGAAGTAAGGTTGAGGATTATTTCTCTCCCATATGGTTATACAGGTGTCCCAACACCACGTGTTTAAGGTATTTTGTTTTTCTCATTGAATTATTTTTGCATCTTTGTCCAAAACCAATTGATGATGTATATATGGGTTTATTTCTAGACTCTTTTTTCTGTTACATTAATTTATTTTTTTCTATCCTTATGCCAATTTCACACTATCTTGATTGCTTTAGATTTCTAATAAGTATTAAAATCAGATAATATGAGTACTCTGACTTTTTAAAGACTGTTTGGCTTTTCTAGATCCTTTGAATACCCAAATAACCTTTTGAATTGGTTTGTCAATTTCTTTTTTTTTTTATTTACTTTTTTTTTTGAAAGAAAGAAAGAGAAAAGAAGAAAGAAAGAGTGAAAGGAAGAAAGGAAGAGTGAAAGAAAGAAAGAAAAGAATGAAAGAAAGAAAGAGGAAGAGAAAGAGGGAGAGAGAACGGGATTCTTGTTCTATTGCCCAGGCTAGAATGCAGTCTAAAAATGGGTATTAAAAACTTCTTTTATGCCAATAATTGTGCTTAACAATGGAGACAGGAAGGAATAAGAGATGAAAATAACAAACAAGCAGCCAACCA
>CAUYLG010005063.1:0-10806 GCA_963573385.1 Cacajao melanocephalus | reverse complement strand
GTCAGGCCTTGTTCCCTTGCTGATGAGGAGCTGCGATCCCCTGTAGGAGGAGAGGCATTCTGATTTCGGGTGTTCTCAGCCTTTTTGCACTGGTTTCTTCCCATTTTTGTGGATTTATCCACCTGTCGTCTTTGTAATTGCCAACTTTCAGATTGGATCTGAGTGAACGTCCGGCTTGTTGGTGATGAAGTTTTTTCTGTTTCTTAGTTTTCCTTCGGCAGACGCCCTTTCCCCGCAGAGCTAGGCTTTCCCCGGTTCAGCTGTGCTTACTGTGAAACTTTCAGTCCTCAGCGCTTCCAATTGCTGTTCTTGTGGGGATGGGACCAGCCGAGCCCGACTCAAAGGGCACCCAGTCGCATATACTCCGCACTGAGAAGCGCTGCACCGTGCTGGGGCGCCGGCAAAACAGCTGCGCTGGCCAAAAGAGTCGTGCTGGCTACCTGAGTGGCTCCTCTGTTGGGTAGCTCCCAGTTTGTGGGCAACAGAAATTCGTCTGAAATTGCGGTGTCCACATGCTCTCTGCAGTTTCATTGGGAGCTACAATCCTGAGCTGTTGTTAATCGGCCATCTTGGATCTCTCTCCCGAGGGAGTGGATTTAAGAAGAAGATTGTAGTTTCAGAGTTTTCCTCTGTTACCCAGGCTGGAATGCAGTGGTGTGATCTCGGCTTACTGCAACCTCTGCCTCCCAGGCTCAAGAGATTCTCATGCCTCAGCCTCCTGAGTAGCTGGAATTTACCAGTGTGCACCACCATGCCTGGGTAATTTTTGTATTATTAGCAGAGACAGAGTTTTACTACATTGGCCAGGCTGGTCTCAAACTCCTCCTGATCTCAAGTGATCCGCCCACCTCGGCCTCCCAAAGTACTAGGATTACAGGCATGAGCCACCACACCCGGCCCTGAATGTATACTTTTATGTGCTTCTCTAAATACCAACCAAAACATATTTTTACAAAGTGGAAAAAGAACCCCAGAAACCCTTCTATCTGAAAAGCTAGAAGATTTTCACTGAATAAAGATGAAGTCTGGAAAATTGTAATCTGTTAACTAAGATGCAAGCTTGATGCTATGATTACTTTCAATTCAGGAGGCAGCTTTTACAATCTAAGCAAATTTTCCCTTCATTTCAATTCAGTATTACAATGGTCAAGAATGAGAGGGATGGAAGGAGGACAAGGGTAAGAAATTGAGAAGGAGACAAATTATTCTCCTTGGTGAGTCAGTAGCTGAATTATTATGGCGAACTTCCACTGTGTCTGGATATTTTAAATTTTAAACACTTAGAAGAAGAAACAACAATAAATAGGTTATGCTGAGTGTGTATGTGCTCTTTTTCTTTTTTTCCTCTTTTTGCAGTTGTTGCAAAGGGATGGTAACAGCAATGGCTCTGAGTAAATCCACTAACTCACACAAAAATTCTACTGAAGACATTTATGAGGTGGCTAAGTTGAAGGTAATAACTCTGTCTTCCCCTTAGTTTTGTTTTTGTTTTGTTTGTTTTTATCAGATTTTTGAGGTTCAGCTGATCTACAACAAACTCACATATTTTAAGAGTACAATCTTGTAAGTTCTAAAATATGTGTACACTCATAAAAATGATTAATAAAAAATAAAAATAGGAAGCACATCAAACACACCCAGAATTTCCTTGTACTCCTCTTTAATTTATACTTCCATCCTCATCTTGTCATCAGGCAATGTTTGATCTACTTTCTAACACCATAGATTATTTTTTATTTTCTAGAATTTATAAAAATGGAATTAGAAAGAATGTACCCTTTTTTTTGTCTGACTTCTTTCACTAAGCATGATTACTTAGAGATTCATGCATATTGTTGCTTTTATCAACCATTTATGCTTTTTAGTGCTCAGTAGTATTTCATTGTATGGATAGACACAATTTTATTACCTAGTCTCTGTTGATATGCATTTGAATTGTTTCCAGTTTTAAATTATTACTAGATAACTTCAGTGTGTATTCATGTATATGAATAGACATACACTTTCATTTCTCTTGGATTGATATCTAGGAATGGAATGGCTGAGTCACATGGAATGTGTGTGTTTAACTTTTAAAGAAATGGTTAAACTGTCTTCCAAAGTGGCTAATGGGTACAAAAGTACAGTTAGATAGAAGGAATAAGTTCTAGTATCCAGCAGTACATTAGGGAAATTATAGTTAACAATAATTCATTGTATATTTCAAAATAGCTAGAAGAGAAGAATTGGCTATCTCCAACACAAAGAAAAGATAAATGTTTGTGGTGATGGATACCCCCATTCCCCTCTGATCTTTACACCTTGTACACATGCATCAAGATATCACATGTACTCCAGAATATATACAAATATGATATATCAATTTCTTAAAAGGTGGTTAAACCATTTTTACACTCTTGCTAGCAGTGTCTGAGGATTCCAGTTGCTTTACAGTCTTACTGACACTTGATATAGTCAGTCTTTTTTTTTTTTTTTTTTGAGATGGAGTTTTGCTCTGTTGCCCAGGCTGGAGTACAGTGGTATGCTCTTAGCTCACTGCAACCTCTGCCTCCTAGGTTCAAGTGACTCTCTTGCCTCAGCCTCCTGAACAGCTAGGACTACGGGCAGACACCACCACCCCCAGCTAATTTTTGCAATTTTAGCAGAGACGGGGTTTTACCATGTTGGCCAGGCTGGTGTCGAACTCCTGCCTCAAGTGATCCACCCACCTCTTCCTCCCCAAGTGCTGGGATTACAGGCATGAGCCACTTTGCCCAGCCGGCATAGTCAGTCTTTTAAAATTATACATTCTAATAACTGAGTAGTGGGATGTCATTGCGGTTTTAATTTGCATTTTCTTAATGACCAATGATGTCTAACTTCTTTTCATGCGTATTTGTAATCCATGTATTTTTTATGGTGTAATGTCTGTTCAAATCTTTGACCCATTTATTATTGATTTGTTTTTTTCCTTCTTATTGAGTTTAGTCAGCTGTTTATTCTGGATACCAAGTCTTTTATCAGATACATGATTTAAAAATATCATTTGTCAGTCTGTGATTTGTCTTTTCGTCTCTTAATAGTGTCTTTTTTTGAGAGTGTTTCGCTGTGTTGCCCAGGCTGGACTTGAACTCCTGGGCTCAAGAGATCTTCCCACCTCAGCCTCTGGAGTAGCTAGGATTATAGGCATGAACCATCATGCCCAATTATAGTGTCTTTCAAAGAGGGAAGTTCTTAATTTTGATTAAGTTCAATCTCTGATTTTTTTTTCTTTTATGGACCTTGCTTTTGGTATTCTAACTATTTAAGGAAATTTTTGCATAACATCATCATAAAGATTTTCTCCTATGTTTTCTTCTAGAAGTTTTAGCGTTTTAGGCATTACATTCAAGTCTATGACCCATTTTGAGTTAATCTTTTTAAAATATGGAGCTGGGTATGGATTGAAGTTCATTTTTTGGCATTTGGATATCCAATTGTTTTAACACTATTTGCTAAAAAGGCTTTCCTTTCTCTATTGAGATGCCTTTGCATCTTGATTGAAAACCTATTGACCATATATGTCTGGGTATTATTCCGTTGTGTTCTGTTGATTTATTTGTCAACATTGTCACCGTCTCTAAACTGCCTGCTTTACTATTGTTTTGCAGTAAGTTTTAAATTCAGGTGGTATAAATCCTCCAAATTTGTTTTTTTTCCCCAATATTAAGCTATTCTACATATTTTGCTTTCCATGTGGATTTTGTAATTGGCCTATCAATTTCTCCAAGAAAGCCTGCTGGGATTTTAATTGATATTATATTTTATCTATTGATTAGTTTGTGGAGAATTAACTTCTTAACAATATGGAGACTTTGATCTGTGAACATGGTATATCTCTTCATTTATTTGTCTTTTTTCTTTTCTTCCTTTTTTTTTTTTGAGACGGAGTTTTGCTCTTGTTGCCCAGGCTGAAGTACAATGGCACAATCTTAGCTCAGTGCAACCTCCGCCTCATGGGTTCAAGCAATTCTCCTGCCTCAGCCTTCTGAGTAGCTGCGATTACAGGCATGTGCCACCACACCCAGCTAATATTGTATTTTAGTAGAGACAGGGTTTTTCCATGTTGGTCAGGCTGGTCTTGAACTCCCAACCTCACGTGATCCACCCACCTCGGCCTCCCACAGTGCTGGAATTTCAGGTGTGAGCCACTGCATCTGGCCTATTTCTTTAAGTGAAGTTTCATAGTTTTCAGTGTATAGAGCTAACATATCATTTGTCAGATTTATCTGTAAGTATTTCATGTTTTGGTGCTACTATGAATGGTATTATTTTATAATTATAGTTTCTGATTATTCATTGCTAACATATAGGATTACAGTACGTTTTTAATATATCGATCTCATATCCTGTGAACCTGCTGAATTCACTTACTCCTTTTAAGAGGTTTTTTGTTTTGTTTTGCCTTTTTAGATTCTTTGGGATTTTTAATATACAGTCATGTACTCATGTTATCTGCAGATAGGGACAGTTTTATTTCTTCCTTTGCAATCTGTATATTTTTTCTTTTCCTTGCTTTATTGCACTAACAAGACTCCATAATACTAGATTGTAAAAGTAATGAGAGCAGATATCCTCACCTTGGTTCATCTTAGGGAAAAAGTATTAATTCAGTCATCTTTAAGTATAATGCTAGCTTTAGGTTTTTTATAGACACCCTTTATCAGATTGAGGAAATTCTTCTTTATTTCATATTTGCTGAAAATTCTTTTTTTAAAGTCATTAATGGATTTTGGATTTTATCAAATGCTTTTGCTGCATCTATTGAGATGTTCATTGGTTGTCTTTTTTAGTGTGTTAATATGGTGAATTACATTTATTGATTTTTATATTGAATGTTAAACCTCTTCCTCCCCCGCCCATCTCCCCCCCAGTCCAGGGATAAACTCCACTTGATCATGATGTATTGTCCTTCTTATATGTTGCAAATTCAATTGATTGATTGTTTAGAATGTTTGCAATGATATTCATAAGGGATATTAATTATATAGTTTTGTTTTATAGTATCTTTGTTTGGTTTTGATATCAGGGTAATGCTGGCCTTTTAAAATGAGCTAAGAAATGTTTCTTACTCTTCTGTTTTTAGAAATAATATATGTAGAATTTATTATTTCTTCCATAAATGTTTTGTAGAATTCACCAGTGAAGCATCTGGGCATTGTGGGAAAGTTTTTAACTAACAAATATAGAGCGATATAATTTCTTTAACAAGTTTAAATTTATCATTTATGGAGTTATTATTTCCTTTTCGTGAGTGAGCTTTGGACTTGTAATGAATTTGTGATTTTATCTAAGTTGTCTAATTTATTGGCATGCAGTTGCTCACAATATTCCCTTATTATCCTTTTAATAATTGTAGGATGTCTCTTCTCTCATTCTGTTATGGGAATTTTAAATCTTCTCTCTTTTTGTCTTCACGAGTCTACACAAAGATTGACCAATTTTCTTGTTCTTTGAGATCATTGATTTTTCTCTACTATTTTTCTGTTTTCTATGTCCTTAATTTCCAGTCTAGTCTTTATTGTTTATATTTTCTTACTTATTCTGGGTTTAATTTGCTCTTCATTTTCTAGTTTCTTAAAATGTAGCTGAGATTATTGATTTGAGACCTTTTTACCTCCTCCTCTCCCTGCCCCCCATAGGCATTTAGTACTACAAACTTTCTGCTTTAGCTACATCTCACAGATTTTGATATGTTGTGTTTTTATTTTAATTCAATTCAAAATACATTTTAATATCTATTTGCATTCTTCTTTCATCCATGGGTTATTTAGAAGTATATTTGGTTCCCAGATATTTGAGTATTTTCCAGAGCTCTTCTATTGATTTGTAATATGATTTCATTGTGTTCAGAGAACATACTTTGTACCATTTAGATCCTTTCCAATGTATCGAGACTTGTTTGAGAATGTAGAACCTGAGCTGTCTTGGTAACTGTTCCGTGTACAATTGAGAAGAATATTTATTTTGTTATCGATGGAGTGTTCTATAAGTGTCAATTAGGTCAAATTGGTTGATAGTCTTATTTAAGTGTCCCATATCCTTGTTGATTTTCTGTCTACTTGATCCATCAATTATTCAGAGAGGAGTATTGAAACCTTGACTATAATTATGGTTTGTCTATTTTTCTTGGAGTTCTATCAGTTTCTGTTTCATATATTTTGAAGCTATGTTATTAGGTGCAAATATAGTTTTATAGTTTTCAGTGTACAGATCTTACATATTATTTGTCAGATTTATCCCTAAGTGTTTCATATATTTTGTATTTTAAAGCTATGTTATTAGGTACAAATACATTTAAAGTGAATTGACTTTATCATTATGGAATGACTCTCTTAACACTGGATCTCAATAGACACAGAAAAAGCTTTCAATAAAATCCGATATCCTTTCATGATAAAAACCCTCAACAGACTAGACATTAAAGGAACATACCTCAAAATAGTAAGAGCCATCTATGACAAACCCATAGCTGACATTGTAGTGAGTGGGCAAAAGCTTGAACCATTCCCCTTGAGAACTGGAACAAGACAAGGATGTTCAGTCTTACTATTCCTATTCAACATAGGGCTGGAAGTCCTAGCCAGAGCAGTTAGACAAGAGAAAGAAATAAAAGGCCTCCAAATAGGAAAATAAGGAGTCAAACTCTCTCTCTGCTGTTGATAGGATTCTGTACCTAAAAAATCTTAAAGACTCTGCCAAACAGAATTGATAAACAACTTTAGTAAAGTTTAGGATACAAAGTCAATATACAGAAATCAATAGCATTTCTATACACCAACAATGTCCAGGCTGAGAGTGCAATCAAGAACACAATTTCACTTATAATCACCACAAGAAAATCAAATATGTAGGAATACATCTAGCCAAGGAGGTGAAAGGTCTTTGTAAGGAGAACAACAAAATACTGCTGAAAGAAATCAGAGATGACACAAATAAATGGAAAAACGTTTCATGTTCATGGATAAGGAGAATCAATGTCATAAAAATGGCTCTACTGACCAAAGCACTTTACAAATTCAGTCCTATTCCTATCAAACTATCAACATCATTCTTCACAAAATTTGAAAAAAATATAAAATTCGTATGGAACTGAAAGAGAGCCTAAGTAGCCAAAGCAGTCCTGAGCAAAAGGAACAAAGCTAGAGGCATCACACTACCTTACTTCAAACTATATGATAAAGTGACAGTAACCAAAACAGCATGGTGCTGGTACAAAAACAGACACATAGACCAATGGAACATAATAGAAAACTCAGAAATATAGCCTCACACCTACCAACCGTCTGATCTTCAACAGCACTAACAAAAACTAACAAGGGGGAGAAGACTTCCTATTCAGTAAATGGTGCTGGGATAACTGGATTAAAGATTTAAATGTAAGACATCAAACTATAAAAATTCTGGAAGACAAGACTAGAAAATACTCTTCTTGACATTGACCTTGGCAAATAATTTTTGGCTAAGACCCCAAAAGCAGTAGAACAAAAACAGAAATAGACAAGTGGGTCCTAATTAAAAGCATCTGCATAGAAAGGAATCTATCATTGGAAAAACAGGAAACCTCCGAAATGGGGGAAGATATTTGCAAACTATGTTTCTGACAAAGGCCTAATATCTAGAATCTATAGAACTTAAACAAATCAACAAGCAAAAACCAAATAACCCACTTAAAAATGGGCAAAGGACATGAACAGATGTTTCTCAAAAGAAGAAAAGAAGATACACAGTGGCCAACAAACATCTGAAAAAATTCTCAGCATCTCACTAATCATCAGAGAAATACAAATCAAAACCACAATGAGATACCATCTTATACCAGTCAAAATTGACTTTATCATTATGGAATGACTCTCTATTATTAAAAAGTCAAACAACAGATGCTAATTAGGAGATGTGGAGAAAAGGAACACTGTTATTCACTGTTGATGGGAATGTAAATTAGTCTGGAGGGTTCTCAAAGAACTTAAAACAGAGCTATGGTACAACCCAGCAATCCCATTTCTGTGTACATACCAAAATAAAATAAATCATTCTGCTAAAAAGACACATATGCTCACGTGTTCATTGCTGTGCTATTCACAACAGCAAACAATAATAAACCAAAACTGGAAACAACCTAAATGTCCATCAGTTGCTGCCTAGATAAACAAAATGTGGCATATTTATATATTAAAACATTATTTAGCAGTAAAACATTATTTAGCAGTAAAAAAGAAGCACTGATACATGTAACAACATGGAAGAAGCTTGAAAACATGCTAAGTGAAAGAAGTCAGTAACATATTGTGATGTTTCAAAAGACCACATATTCTTTTATTCACATAAAATGTTTCAAAAGACCGCATATTGTATTTTTTTATTCACATAAAATGCCCAGAATAGGCAAATCTATAGACTCAGAAAGAGTAGTGGCTGCCTGGAGCTGGTAAAGAAGGGGCAGGAATGGGAAATGAACAACTGCTAACAGGTACAGGCTTTCTTTGGAGCTGATGAAAATATTCTAGGATTAGATTGCAGCAATGGTTGCACAACTTTGTGGATAACTAAAAACCATAGAATTATATACTTTAAATGGGTGTATCATATGTTTTTGAAAACCTGACTAAAAAGGAGATGATCAAGAGAGCCCAAAATTGGTCTCCTAAAATTTTGAGTAAAATTGGGAAGCTTTCTGCAAGATTAATGAGGACAAAAAGATGCAAAAAAAAAATTGTATCAGAAATGAGTACCTCAGATGATTCAGATATTGGAAAGATAGTAAGAAGAGATTAAGAAGGATATTATCACAAAAATTTGAAAATTTAGATGAAATGGACAATTAAATATAACCCAGAAGACTTAAGAATAAATTAAAAACCCAAGTAGTCCTATAACCAGTTAAGGAATTAGTAAAAAAACCCCCAGAGAATGCTCTAGGTACAGACAGCTTCAACATCAAGCCCTATCAAACATTTAAGAAATAATTATATTCTTATACAGACTCTTTCAGGGTCTAAAGAAGAAGGAATACTTTTTATACAAATCCCCAAAAGGGATTGTGCAAGAAAGGGAAATTATAGACCAGTCTCATGTGAAATACAAAAATCCTAAACAAAACATGGGCAAACCAAATCCAGCAGTAAATGAGAGGGGTAACACATTATGAACATGTTAACTTTATTCCAGGAATGCAAGTTAGTAATATAACTTCTATACTGTATCTTTAGGGACACTGGATACAACCCAATTCATAAAAATTTAATGGCATGTATATAAAATCTATATGTGTGTGTAGGGCAATATATATATTTGCCTGCCAGCATTAAGTAGTTCTAAAATGAAATAAGAAAAAGGTAATATTTATAATAATTTCAAAATATAAAGTACTTAGGAATAAATCTAATAAAAGTTGATCAATTCCTTTCTGGAGTATATTTCAAACTTTGAGAGACATTAAAAGAACTAATGGAAGATACACTATATTCAGGGACTGGAAGACTCTATATTGTAAAGATGTCAGTTCTCCTCAGAATGCTATATAGTGGTCCTGTGCAATACAGTAGCTACTAGCCACATACTGCTATTTACATTTGAATTTATTTATTTTTATTTTTTGAGACAGAGTCTTGCTCTGTCCCCCAGGCTGGAATGCAGTGGTGTGATGGTTCACCGCAACCTCCGCCTCACGGCTTCAAGCAATTCTAGTGCCCCAGCCTCCTGAATAGCTGGGATTAAAGGCACCGTCCACCACGCCTAGCTAATTTTTGTATTTTTAGTAGGGACAAGGTTTTGCCATGTTGGCCAGGATGGTCTTGAGCTCCTGGCCTCAAGTGATCCACCCACCTCAGCCTCTCCAAGTGCTGGAATTATAGGCATGAGCCACCACACCCAGCTGAATTAATTTAAATTTAAAAATTTCTCTCTCCAGTCATATTAGCTGTATTTTAAGTGCTCCATAGTACATGTCGCTATCAGGGATTACACTGGACCATGTAAATATAGAACATTTCTATCACTGAGGAAAGTTTTATTGAACAACAATAATCTAGGGTCACAATCAAGTCTCCAACAGTTTTTTTTAACTTGACACACTGTAAAAGCTGTTTTGAATATTCAGAGAACCAAGAATAGCTAATGCACTCTTGAAAATAAGGTGAGAGGACTCATCCTCCCATATTGTAAACTTCTTGTAAAGCTAAAGTGAAACAGCGTGGTGTTAGTTCAAAGGTGGACAACTGTGTCAAGGGAATAGAAAAACAGAACCAAAACTGTATGGCCTTTTATGTAAGGATGGCATATGGAATTAATGAGGAAACAATGAACTTTCCAATTAAAAATACTAGGAATATTGGTTATGTATATAGGAGAGATGAAATCAGACTTTTACTTCACACAAAAATCAATTCCAAATGGACTAGGAACCTAAATGTGAAAGTCAAAATTATAAAGCTTTTAGAAGACAATCATCTCTAAGATCTTGGGGTAGGAAATTTTTTTTAAAGTAAGAGATAAAAAGCACTAACTCGGCGAGGGGCAGTGGCTCACACCTGTAATCCTAGCACTTTGGGAGGCCGAGGTGGGTGGATCACGAGGTCAAGAGATCGAGACCATCCTGGCCAACATGGTGAAACCCCGTCTTACTAAAAATACAAAAAAATTAGCCGGGTGTGGTGGCACGCACCTGTAGCCCCAGCTATTCGGGAGGCTGAGGCAGGAGAATTGCTTGAACCCGGGAGGTGGAGGTTGCAGTGAGCCGAGGTTGCGCCACTGCACTCCAGCCTGGCGCCTAGTGACAGAGTGAGACTC
>CAUYLG010005059.1:0-22529 GCA_963573385.1 Cacajao melanocephalus | reverse complement strand
TCTCTGATATCCTTTCTTCTGCTTGATCTATTCAGCTATTGAAACTTGTGTATGCTTCATGAAGTTCTTGTGCTGTGTTTTTCAGCTCCATCAAGTCGTTTATGTTCTTCTCTAAGCTGGTTATTCTAGTTAGCATTTCATCTAACCTTTTTTCAAGGTTTTTAGTTTCTTTGCATTGGGATAGAACATGTTCCTTTAACTCAGAGAAGTTTGTTATTACCCACCTTCTGAAGCCCACTTCTGTCAATTCGTCAGATTCGTTCCCTGCTTTGTTCTCTTGCTAGTGAGGAGTTGTGATCTCGTGGTGGGGAAGAAATATTCTGGTTTTTGATGGTTTCATTGTTCTTGCGCTGGTTTCTTCCAATCTCTTGGTTTATATAGTTTTAATCTCAGGTAGCTGCTTGGGGAGGTGACCTTTCCTTTGTCTGCCTGCAGAGGCGCTGCTGGGCTGCCACAGATTCAGTGGAGCTGCTGTGTCTTTATTTACTCAGGAAAATTAGGCTGGCTTCTGCAATGGTGGCTTCCCTTCCAGCGCCAAGCTCAATTGTTCCTGGTCGCTCTAACTGATGTTCTGGGTGCATAACTCTGGAGTGAGAGTTTTTTAGGCTGCTGGGCTTTGTGCAGGGCAGGGTCGGGGGGACCCGTCCTGCCGTTTGGGCTGTTTCCCTATGTTCAGTTCCCCTTCTTACTAGGGGGCAGGTAGCTCTGTCCTGCCAGCTTTATGGCTTTCTCAGTGTCAGCCAGTGTTTCTGCCTAGATCTATGCTGACAGCCCCGGCACCAGCCAAAGTTGCTGTTCTGCCCTGTTCAGGCAGCTCACTGAGGCTTTTCAGCCCAGCAAAGATCTCCTGTTCTGTGGATTGTAGAGGGCTTGAGTAGAGTGCTGTATCTGAACCGAAGTCCCAGAGTGGGAGATCCCCTGGTCCTCTGATTAGTTGCACGCTCCTCCTGGGTGGGGCAGTGCCCTACCTTGCTGCAACTTGCCCTATTTGTTTTATACCCACTGTCCAACCAGACCCACAAAATGAACCTGGTACCTCTTTTGGAATTGTGGAGATCACTCGGCTTCTGCGTCTCTCTCGCTGGGAGCTGCTTTCCAGAGCTGCCTCTTATTCAGCCATCTTGGGATCCTCAGTTAGTCCTTTTAGACTAAGTTCATTTAGTCCTTTTAGAATTTTCAGAAAATAGTCTTCTTTTCTTCTCTCTGTTTTTTCAATATGAAATTCTGGCCTCCATGTTATGATTTCTAGAGTTCTAGAAAAGGCCCATGCTCTTTCAAATATCTCCCTTCACTGACTTAAGGGTATTTGCAATTCCACCACTGGAGATTCTTTCTTTAATGTCAATCAGAGGTATCCAAGTAAATAGAAACCCTTTAAGCCTTCCAAGTCCAGCAAAGTTTAGCATGAGTATAACTGAGTTTATCAGCAACTTTCTTGTTGGTTTTTTTTTTTTTCTTTTTTGAGACGGAGTCTTGCTCTGTCACCAGGCTGGAGCGCAGTGGTGCAATCTCAGCTCACTGCAACCTCTGCCTCCTGGGTTCAAGTGATTCTCCTGCCTCAGCCTCCTGAGTAGCTGGGATTATAGCTGCGTGCCAACACACCCAGTTAATTTTTGTATTTTTAGTAGAGACAGGGTTTCACCATGTTGGCCAGGATGGTCTCAATCTCGACCTCGTGATCCGCCTGCCTCTGCCTGGGATTACAGGCATGAGCCACCACACTCAGCCTATCAGCTACTTTCTAAGCAAGGAATTTTGATTACTAAGTCCTTGAGTAGGAGGATGGGGTGGGAAACCAGCATTGGTAGAACAGGTATTTGTTCAGGATACTTCACAAACATCATCTCATTTGATTCTCAATTAACCTTATATTATTTCAGTTTTACTGAGGAGGAAACTGAGTTTTAGAAAAATGGATAGATTGCCCAATGTCACATAACTAGAGACTCCAGATGGGGCCTGCCTACCTTAACAGCCCTCTACCCTAAAATCACTGGGTTGATAAGGGTTAAGAAGAAATAGGAACTAAGATACAAAACAAATGCTTGACCTCGTGAGTATCATCAGACTAGACTCTGGGACTGAAGGCAACCTGAAGCAGAAGGGAGCTTTGGGGCAAAGGGATGCTTCCCAACAGATAGACATAGTTCTCATTTACTGGAGAGTAGAATGGCCACCCCCTCTGTAAACAAGGCCAGGAACATCTATAAACTCATTGCAACCTCATATGGCAGAGATAGTCCACTCTGGATTGCAGATACTTGACCACTTGACATATCAGTCTTACCAATAGTTTCTGCAGCCCACCTTCAGATAGAATGAGGTTGCTCTGAATAGGACGTTGGAGACAGGTACAGAGAGAGTGACCTGAAGATATCTAATATAAGTGCCTCTCTGAGTAGGTCTCTACATGAGGCTACACCTTCATTCTCAAATAAAATGGCTTTTCTTTGGGATTCTCTACTGCTAAAGGCATTGACAATACCTCTCCCTATAAGAGGAAGAGCACTTACAAGTTTGAAGTTAAAAATATACTTGTAAGTCATACAGAAATACTTCTGGAGTCAACTTTAGTCCTCCAAATACAATAGGGTTCTTACTGATATTGTTAAGATTGAAGATCATCCATGCTCAAAAAAATTTATACTAAGTTATTTATTCATTAACCACAATTCTAGTAGTAGCCTTCTTTTCTCATCTTGGAATGTTAAAAATCAAGCTCAAATAGTTTACTATACAGTGGGAATACAGCATGTGATTAAGAATATGGGCTTTGCCACTACCAGCCTCTTACCGGTTGCTTATTTTCCCTAGTACCCATTACCTTAAGGTTGATGTAGAATTGATGCTTGCACAGCCATTACCATATATCGTTTTACATTTTCTTTTGTCTCCCATCCCCTGGGCAATAATTCTAATTTGTTTAACTTGTATATTTGTATTTTTATGTTTTTTTTGTGTGTGTACATCAATTTTTAGTATATTAAGAGGTATTATGTGACTTTAAAAAAAAAAGAATATAAGTTTTGGAATCATAAAGCCTTTGGTCCAAGTTTCAGTTCTACTGTTTACTCACGTATGCCCTTAGACAAGCTATTTAATCTCCCTGTGCCCTAGTTTCCACAGGGATAACGTGGAAATCAATAGGTATCCAGAAGAGTTGTGGTGAGGGTCAAATGAGATAAGGTATGCAAAACCTTTAGTGCTCTCTTCAACTCTCACATCATAACTATGTATTTGAAGAAAAGAAGTGAAATGGACCTAACATGAGATTGTGCTTCTCTGCCAGGTAAGCACATGGCTTGTTCAGGAGGAAAATACATTTGTTTTGCTGAAGGAATACTAAAATAAGGTTTGTTCACCTGCCTCTAAGCAAAAATCCAGAATGTAGGTAACTAAAGGGCAGTTTTCCAATTCTGAAATCTCAGTTTACATTTCCCCGAAATAATCTACTTCAGAAAAACAATGTGAGAAGAAAAGAGATTTTAATTATTATGAAGCCAAAAATATATAGAACTCATCAAAAACCAAATGCCTCCAAAACCTGTTTCACAACATATAAACAAGAATAACCTTAATTTATACTCTAGAAAGTAAATGTTTCTTAACCAACTATATCTCTCTTACTTGTACGATAAGTAAGATGTTGTCTACCTATAGGTACATTTTTCAAATAGACACATCACCTCTGAGACCATGTACTGTAGCATAGGTTTTAGAATTCAAATCATCTGACTCCACCAGGTGCGATGGCTCACGCCTGTAAACCTGGCACTTTGGGAGGCTGAGACAGGCAGATTACCTGAGGTCAGGAGTTCAAGACCCGCCTGACCAACGTAGCAAAACCCCATCTCTACTAAAAAAAAAATTAGCTGGGCGGGGTGGCAGGCGCCTGTAATCCCAGCTACGCAGGAGGCTGAGGCAGGAGAGTCACTTGAACCCAAGAGGCAAGTGAGCCGAGATCAAGCCACTGAACTTCAGCTTGGGCAACAGAACGAGACTCTGTCTAAAAAAAAAATTACCTGGCTCACTTGAACCCAAGTTGCGGTGAGCCGAGATCAAGCCACTGCACCCCAGCTTGGGCAATAGAGCGAGACTCTGTCTAAAAAAAAAAAAAAAATTACCTAGCTCAACCCTCGGCCTTAGCACTAACTAGCTGTGTGATGTTACTTAGCATTTCTGAGCTTCAGGAGTCCTTACACTAGATATGTTAATTCCAAACTGCGACAGACATGGTAGATTGATGATGCATCAGCCGTTCTGCCCCACTTATTCCAAGCCAGCAGATCGCTACATACAATAGAGAGGCTGAAATTGTCAGACACTCGTTTTCCCAGCTTCTTGGAAATAGGAATAAAAATGTGACTCCTCTGTGGCCAATAAAACATAAGAGAAAGTCTATAAGGGTCTTCTGTGGAAAACATTTTTCTCCCTGGTAAAATAAAAGATACACACAAGAAGAAAGAAACATCTTCCCTCCCTTCCTGCTTTAGGAACAGCAGGGTGAGGGCATAAAGCTTAAAGTTGCTGCAGCCATCTTGCAACTGTAAACAAAAAGCCAGTAAGATCACACTGAAATAGACTCAGAAGCGACAACATTGAGCTACTGAATCAACTCTATAACTGCCTTCCCCAGGACTTTGTATTATATAAGAAAAATAAACCACAACGGTTTAAGCCACATTTACTCAGGTTTTATATTATTTGTGGTATCAATGTCTTAATTTCTACACTATTAGCTTAGAGTTCCTGAGAGGAATAAATGAGGTAGCTTAAGTTGAGGTTCAGAGGTTATTAGTGTTTCTGGATAACACTACCCTTAATCTTATTACTTTTCCTGTAAAAGCCAACTCCATTTTTCACAATAGTTTGACTGCTGGTCCAACCATGTACTAACTAATTATTTAATTTATCTGGGCCTACATTTGCTCACTTTTAAGTTACAACTAATAATACTTTCTGAGGTTGTTTTAAGAAATATCCAAACTGGATGCAGCACCTATCACTTGAGAGTAAATCTATTGCCAAGTGAAATGGCAAAATCTGTAGGAGGCTCAGCGTTTCATGAAGTTGACGAAATCAGGTTGGAAAACTGTTCAGGTTCTTTCCAAAACCATCCATAAATGAGAATCTGTCAAAGTTGGACAGGTTAGCACTTGAAGAAGTAAAAAATATGTATGATGATAAATAGCTGTTTTGAAAGAATATGGAAATGTAAAATGGCATAGCTTCTTTGGAAAACAGTAAGGCAGTTCCTCAAAAGGCTAAACATAGAGCTATCCTATGACCCAGCAATTCCACATAGGCATATACCCAAAAGAATTTAAAACAGATATGTTCAAACAAGTACTTGTACATGCATATTGATAGCAGCACTATTCACAATAGCCAAGACTGGAAACAACCTAGAAGTCCATCGACTGATGAATGCATAAACAACATGTAGTATATTCATACAATGGAACATTACTCAGCAATAAAAATTAATGAAACACTGGTACATACTGCAACATGGATGAACCTTGAAAACTTTATGATAAGTGAAAGAATGTAAATCATAAAAGTAATACGAGACATGATTTACATGATTCTATTCATATGAAGTGTCCAGAAAAAGAAAATCTACACAGACACAGCAAAGATTAGTGGTTGCCTAGAACTGGGAGTCAGAGGAAGAGGGAAAGAGTTTGGCGGGAATTGGGGGGTGACATCTAATGGGAACGGGACTTCTTTCAAGGGTTATAAATATGTTCTAAAATTAACTGTGGTAGTGGTTACACAACTCTGTGTATATAGTAAAACCATTGAATTGCACACTTTAAATAAGTCAATTGGGTGATATGTGAGTTACTTTTCCATAAAGTTATTTTTTAAAAAGGTGAGTAGGGGAGAAAATGATTCCAATATTAGAGAACTGAGAGAGGCTCTCAGAAAAATAGATAACCTTTGACATTTTTGCAAAAATGCCTCTATGTGTAACCAAGTTGCTAGAGTCAAATGTGCAAAGAAAGATGGCATTTGCTACTATGATGCAATTTACCCAGAAAATTACAGCAAAAAGAAAAATAAAAGCAGTCAACACGTGGCGCATTCTTGGTTCTAATTAGTGCAGACATTCATAACGTCACTGCATCAAATGTGAGAGAAAGCATCCTCATTTACATAATTTTTGGTTTCTGTTTAAAGATAACATTCCAATCAAATCTTTTGTTGATTGAATGATTAACTATTCACCGTGAAATATTGTGAAGTAGATTTGCTTCCAGAGCACTTTTCTGGTATCAGTTATCCTCAGAGAAGGAGTTATTGTCTGTCCACATAGACAGGGACATGCTCTTGGCATCAAAAGCTCTTTTACCATTGATGACTCATACCAAAGAACTCAAACAGCCAAAAAGGAAACATCTTCTAACAAGCATCTATGTGCTCAGCTTAGTGTCTTTTTCCCAGGGCTTTATTCAAGGTTTAGACCTTATGACAGAACAGTTTTGAAAAGGACTGACAAAGATCTATTCAAAATATGTCTGCCAGACCCCTTGTCTAGCTGACTTTACTCTGCAATAACTTTGTGACACTTTAAATAACATGTCCATTAGCTGTGATAGGAATTTCAGGATGGAATGTCTGGAAGAACAAAAATGAGAACATGTGCAGATTAAAAGGTGACTGTGGCTACTAACATCCCCTTGAACTTGATTCAGCTGTATCAAATAGAGGCAATAAACAGGGATTGGACAATGAAGTGCTGCCGGATTTTGTTAGAGCTCGGATCCTGAAAGTTGGTTTTGATTTTCAATATCATCTACCATGTTTCTGACTAAAAGTATGTAGTTGTCCCTTCAAACACATCTATGTAAAGCCATATTGATAAAGTGGGGTTCTTTACATTCAAAATTCTGGCTTTAATGGAAACATTCTTTTCAGGACCAAAAATTAAGAAGGAGAGAAAAGACTTGTAGAGGATAATAAGCAAGACAGAGATGTCAAAATGTTTTCCTCTAGCCCATATGACAAACAGCATTAATTAATTGCTTCACTCTGCCAGTGAATTATTGTAAATAAATTAGTAAGGAAACCTATTTGTCTTCACTGCTTACGCTACTAAGATTCTAAACAGCCTGGAGAATAAAGTGCTAATTATTTTCAATTATCAAAACCCCACTCATTGTTTAAGGCATAGATTTTCCCTTCCAGGCAGGTTTGCATGTCCATGGCCAAGTTCTGTAGTGCCTATTTTCTCTATTATACCGAAGAAAGGCAGCAGAATGTGAAGAACTTCTTGATAAAGTTTACATCGAGTTGAGTACCAGCTCTGCCACTCTGCCTTTCAAATACAAGGATAATAACAATCATGATGTGTGTTGATACCTTACCATCCACAAAGCTTTATGTGAAGTGTGGTATTCTAATCCTCACAGCCACCTCCATGATGGTTATTACCATTCTCTATTTGAAAGCTGAGGACACTGAGTAGTTAAATCATTTCACTAGGCTAACACAGTCAATAAGCTAGTATAGAACTTCAGCCAACATGCACATGCCAATTCATTATGCTACCTTTCTCACTTTACCCACCACTTAGTAAGTACTCAATAAATGGTAGTTCTTATTACATACCTGTTGACAATACCATTGTGTTTATTAACCATATGGGCTCTGATGGGAAATTTTAAAGACCATGTTAACCACTGTGGTCTAAGAGGGCCTGAGTTTTACATTTACTGTAGGCAACCTGGACCTTGAATGTCATACTCAGCAGCAAAAGTGCTGCAGCAGCAGCAGAAAGTGTTGAAGGCTATGATATTCAACAAGATTAGATATCTGTCATATCTCTTTTTCCTTAATGAAAATAAGGCCATTTTCATAGACACAGAATACTTTTGACTACTATTTACTGTATGAGATCCAAGTTGGTTAATCGGGGCCTGATAAAATATCTCAAAATATTGAAATTCACAATGAATGGATGCTAAAAAAATAACATCTTTCAATAGAAACACTGAATCCTCATTATAAATCACATCTTTTTATTCTAGAAATTTTAAACTTTTAAGACATTTTTTAAAAGTATATGTATTTTTAAAGGTATTTTAAGGTGGGGCAAGAATTCCAAACCCTTATTTGGAATAACCAATGTTAGGTCTGGAATACGGGTTTTCCACTCTATTTAAAGTCCTTTGTGCAAGGTCTTTTGGATGTCAACTTAAGGCATGTAATTTGTAACAGAAAGAATTCCATCAAGGGCTAGAAACTACTTGGGCTTAGCAACCTGGAGTTTTTATATCTTCTCTCTCTTGCTTTTGGCAATGATCTAAGAAGCCTACTTTCTAAAAAAAAATATATATATATAAATGTGATGAAATTAGGAGCTGACTCTGAAAAAGCTAGACTTTCTCAACTGACAGCTACTTGCCTTAGATACCAATCCAGTAAACTAGACCATAGACAAACTCCTAGTAATGGGATGGAATTTTTGATACATGGAAGCAATGTGGTATAGTGACAGGAGCAAGGACTTTGGAGGAAAGCAGACAAAGTTCTGAGCCCCAGTTTTGAATGTACCTGGGCAGTTAATTAACATATGGCAATTGTTTACTGAGAACTCAGCATAATGGACACATTTTAGGTACTAGGCTCTAAAGCCATTCTCTAAGCTTCCGTTTAGAGAATGGTTTATAAATAAACCACTGGTTTATTTTAAAATTCTAAGAAATAACTAAAGAAAATATAAGTGTAGCACCTAGCAGAACTCCTTAAATGCAGTAGGTGACTGCTGAATAATAGCTGATATGATACTATGGTTTATATAGCAATGAAGTTTATCTGGAGGAAAATCTGACTTTTACACTTTGATTTTCTTTATTCTCCATATCCTAAGCAATGTAACTAAAGCTCAACTTTATTATTTCAGAAATATGATCTTAGCCCTATTTCAAAGCTTAAATGTTACATGAAAAAGATTAATCTAGTCCCCTGACTATTTTTCTCAATGCTAATAATGACCATCATTTTAGAATGAGTCAGCCCTTTGGCATGTTGCAATAATAATACTTGTATCAGGATGCTTTCAGTTACAATTCACAGAAAAACTCTACTCCAACAACATAAACAATAAAAGAACTGCATTCACTCAGACAACTGAAAAACGAGATAGTCAGGCTTTAGGTGCTACGTGATCCAGCTACTCAACGGCTTCACCAGCGACCCAGTTTCTTTCCATTTCCACAATCTGCTTTGCATATCACCTTCACAAAAGGTGCCCCTGCATTCTCAGTGTGGCTATCAGCAGCAGCAGAGCTATGTGCTTTCTCATTTTCTCATTCACCCAATGAGCAAAGAGAAAAAGCCTCTAAATAAATAAATAAATAAATAATTTTTTAAAAAAAGCTCCTAGCAAATATCTTTTCCTACCTTACTGGTTCAAACTGGGTCCTTAGCCTATCCTTAACATAACAGCTATGGCCAAAAATTTAGGAGAACCAGCTGATTGGGTTAGGCCAATCAGAGCCCACCCTGATAATGGAAGGTAAGGTTACCTTTACACAAACCACATAGAGGAGAAATTTAATATTATGGTGAAAAAGGACAAAGAGAAAAATGGATTCTAGGAAGACAACCAACAAATGCTTCTACATTATGTAAGGTTTATTAAAAGTTCATTAATATGCTAAGTATATACTAAACTCTATGTATTATTATATGTAATCCTCACAATGTGCGCATTACCATTTCCATTTTAAATGAAATGAATGAAGTCTAGAAAGGTTATGTAACTTACCCAGGTTCACACAGCCACCATGTAGTAAAGTCAACATTTGAACCCAGGTCATCTAACTCCAAAGCCTATTCTGCTATTAAACCACTTAGAACAATTCTTGGCACAGCACCCAACCACTGTGAAATATTAATAATAACTGCTAGACTATTTTGCTTTCTATTATTCCTTTTTCTTTTTATTTTCTGTCTTAACATCTGAGAATCAGCAGATGTAGCCAAATGATTCGGGTTAATAGACTATAATTATTTTCACTTTTTGAGTCAACAAATGTCTAGATCCAGGCACAAAACTAAGCGCATAGATAAAATACTTGCTCTTCATTTTAAGTTTACAATTTTTACACTTTTATAATTCTTCAGAGTTTGCAAAATAGTGTCTAGATTAGCCCATTTGATCCTTATAACAAACCTGGTCACAATTTCTGCGAGCCTTACCTGGACTGGCAAAGGTCAGGGCCCACAGTGAGGGTGGACTGGCTGAAAATCTTCACACAAGACTTAAATGTGTGCCCTCACCCAGGTCCACACAACTGGGGTCATAGAAATTTGTGCCCACTCTGCCATCACTGCCCACACCCACCTCATTGTTCCTAGTCTTGACTCTAAGACCTGTTCTGATTTCAAGAAATAAGAACTGTTATTCACAACGCAGAAGACGTGGATACATTGCTTGATCTGACTCATAGCATTTAAAATAGAGCAACCAGCTCCATCAGCTTGAAGTGGAGAAGAAAATGGTGGGCCTTTTTCTCCTTCTATTGTCAGTAAGTAGAAGCATATCTTCAAAGGACCAGATTTTCCACTGAGGATCTCCCGAAGACCAGAATGCCCAGGGCCTTCTTAGTTCACAGGGCTTCCCTAGGACCTGCTTTCTCATGGACAGAAAACTTTCAGGAAAATATATCTATTGTTCAGTTCTCTTGGCAGCTAATAAAATTCTATATAATTAATTATTTTCATATCTGTTTATTAATTTTTTATTTTTTGTTTCATAATTTCTTTTCCTTATAAATGTGAAACTTTAATTTACCTCTGCATATCCTATTATAATTATTTTAAAGCCTATGTCAATACAAAATATCAAATAATTTATGGTGTGAAGTGGGATTTAATGGTGTCAGAAATGGGAAATCTCATTTATTAATGAAATAAATAAGTAAAGTCTGTGTCTGGCACTGCAATAGAATTAATTGCATGTGGGATACATTTATGTTCCAATAGTTGATTCTGTTGGCTGTTTCTCTTAATGCTAGTTTTCTTCATGTGTTTATGAATTCATGGTTGCAGTCTAATTTTGAACAGACGTCTTTTGGTTTGGCCTAGCATGCGGACTTTACATCTCACACCCACATACTCACGCACTGTCACTCACCTTCTCTCTCCCTTTCTTACTGTCACTCTCATGCTCGCTTGTCTTGTTACCGCCCTCTGCCTGCCTTCCTCTACTGTTCCCTTTGCATGCCTTCCACCCCCAGCCCCGAGTCCAGACCAGGTCTTCTAAAGGAGGTTTGAGGCATATGTTAGTTTCTTTTTGTTTTTTCTTTTTGAGACAGAGTCTCTTTCTGTCACCCAGGCTGGAGTGCAATGGTGTGATCTGGGCTCACTGCAACCTCCACCTCTCGGATTCAAGCAATTCTCCTGCTTCAGCCTCCTGAGTATCTGGGATTACAGGCATGTGCCACCACGCCCGGCTAATTTTTGTATTTTTAGTAGAGACAGGGTTTCACCATGTTGGCCAGACTAGTCTCGAATTCCTGACCTCAGGTCATCCGCCTGTCTCAGCCTCCCAAAGTGCTGAGATTACAGAGGTAAGCCACCATGCCAGGCCCATGTGTTAGTTTCTTAGGACTGCTGTATGTAACAAATTACCACAAGCCTCATGGCTTAAGACAACAGAAATGCATTGTCTCATAGTTCTGGAAGCCACAAGTCTGAAATCAAGGTGTCATCAAGGCCATACTTCCTCCGAAGGTCTTAGCTAAGGATCTTCCTGTGCCTCTGCTAGCTTCTGCTGGCTCCAGCATTCCTTGGCATGGTTTGACTTGCAGCTAGTTGTAAGCTATATCCCCCTCTCTCTTCACATGACTTTTTTTCTCATGTGTCTCTGTGTCTTCTCCTCCTAAACCCACCACAGTTATTGGGCTTAGGGCCACTCTAACCCAAGTTGATTTCATCTCAAGATCTTTAACTAATTTCATATGCAAAGCTACAAAGACCTTATTCCCATATAAGGTCACATTCTGAGGTTCTGAGTAGCCATGATTTTGGGGGTGGGGGCACTCTTCAACTCACTACAGGGCATAGGCCCTTAGATGAAATTGAATAGAATACAGACACAGTTACCAAGACGGTAGGATGATTTTATCAGCTCACAGGGCTGTTTCTTGGTACTTTGACTCAGGCAGTAATTTGCAGCATTTTCTCTAGCTTTTTATTTTAAACAGTATGGGAGGGACTTTTGTTTCATGTAGCAGACCCTCTGCTTCTTGAAGAAGCCAGATTTCTGGCCATCACTGCCAGTTGAGAGCACAGCGCATCTTCACTGTAGCGCCACCACCTGTTCATGTTTCTGTTCCATTTCCAGTTTCTGAAGATGTTAGCCTTAATTTGAACCTGACTGTGTCTGCTAAGCTTTCTTTTTTTATATTTTATCTCACATGGTTGTGTGTTTGGGTTCATCAAGACATCAGTCCACTACATCATCTTGATGAATTTCCTTTCCACCTTTTTCATACCTGCTGAATAAATCCAATAAAATCAGCCTCTGTCACCTTACAATCCCTGCTTAGATCAAACATTCTGAATCCTGGCAAGTCTTTTTAGATTCCACAGACACGGAAGAGCCACCCATTCTGCTTTATATGCAGCTCCTTTGCAGCAACGGCCAAGTAGTAGCTTTGTTTCCATGTGCCTGTCTCATCTTTATACTGGGAACCACTTGAGAGCACAGGCCTTGTTTTATCGTCTTTATACTCCCACTCTCTGGCACTATATGTGGTTCCTAGGAGGCTCATCTGTGCTCACTGATTGAATGAATGAATGTTAGTTGCTCTGAGCAACTCCAAAAATTTCGCAAGCCTTGAGTCTCATTTAATCATATTTCTACCTGTTCCTCATTCCAAAGAAATTCCTCTAATAAATATTCCCCATTTTCAAAACACCATCTGGTGTGTTTTGCTATGTACCCTGACTAAAATAAAATTTCCAAGTCCTATTTTTAGATCAAATTTTACTTGACAATTAGGTTTTAGTGAGTAAATCTCATTTCCCTGTTTTGATCTATATTCAATGCAAGAACATCTCAGAAACAATTTACTTTTTAAAAAAAATGCTTTAATTTCTAATAGCCAAATCATTAAAACTGTTTATCATCTTCCTTGTAAACAATCTAGCAGCTGTGAATAATCTAACAAAAAAACATTTTTAATAGAGGACAGGAAAATGTCATAAATAATGAGATATTGTAAAAATTAATGTTTTTGCATTTTACAGTTCATCTGCAATGAATTATTGATTACATTTTAATGTGTGCTCTGGGCTCCCATCTCATAAAGACTATCATCAGAAGAACAGGCAAACTGTTCAGCTCCTCATTTTGTAACCCATTAAGCCCTGGATGGTCATGCTTCAGAGGTGAGTAGTAAGCATGGGATCATGTGTTTCAACACTTATTTCACACCCTTCATCTTCTGCCTCTGGCAGTTCAAACGTGCAAACAGGTTTTTAGAAACTGTGCTCAACTATATCATTCTGCTTCTTAGAGACACAAATACTACACTTATTTTCTTTGCTAAAGAGTAAAATTATATGACAAGAGCAAAACTCCATCTCAAAGAGAAAAAAAAGAATGCCTCCTTCTTGAAGCACTCCAAGTTTCTATGTTTAAATCATTTTCTACTTAGGAAACTGCAAACAATGGGGTTTTGGAGTTGAGCCAAGTTTTCATTTGCTTTTGCACTTTTCTTCTGATGAGAATATTCTGCATTTTTCTGATGAGAATATTCATGCCTTTCCAAATGCCTGAATGCCACTGAGTAGGAGCCATATATACATGCAAAACATCAGACTTTCAAAGTTTTATAGATACCAAATAAATGTACAGCCACCAACATGTCTCACAAGCTTACACTTGTAGAACAGCATACACGGGGTGTACCTGTACAAAGATAAATGTGTGATGACCTATAAGACCTACACAGGATAAGAGTAAGGTCTCTGTGTCTAAGATCACCCTTCCTGATTTGGGAGAGAGAGAAAGAGAAAGACAAGTAGAGACAAAGAGAGAGGGAGAGAGAGAGAGAGCTGAGGGTTAGGGAGAACAAGTGTCAGAAAGCTATAGGAACCAAAAGATACAAAATTTCAGTTAGACAGGAGGAATATGTTCAAGAGATCTGTTGTACAACATGGTAACTATAGTTAAGAGTAATGTATTGTATACAGTAAGTGAAAATGGCTTAGAGTAGATTTTAAGTGCCCTCACCACAAAAAAAAAAAAGTATGTGAGGTAACGCATATGTTAATTAGCTTGATTAGCCATTCTACAATGTATACACATACTTCCAAACATCATGTTGTACACCATAAATATACAAATTTTAATTTGTTTATTTAAAATAATTAATTAATTAAATAAAGACAATGGGCATTTTCAAAGTGCTCCTGACTGAAAGCCTGAAGCACTGAGTTCTCACCCCAGCTTATTCTCTGAGCCTCAGTTTTCTCCTATAAGAAGAGAGCTTTGGACAAGACAATGTCTAAAGTCTTTTTTAGCGCTATTCGTGAGACTAAAATTAAAAATACTTAAACAATCCACTTTGTCATGGGTAGCAACTAACTGGGACTGGTGATGTGGGAGGTAAAAGAATTTACCAAGACAGTTGGAAGTAAAGAAAGGCAGATTTGTTAAAGAAAGTATGAAAATATGTTGCAAGGATGCAATGGACAGATCAGCAAAAGAGAAACTGACTGCAAAGAGACAACGGCGTGCTGGGGATTTTACAGGATGGAGCTTGTGCTGGAGAGGGCTCTGCACAGTACTGAGAATGCCAAGGCTGCACTGCATTAACTTGCATTTTTTCTAGCAAGTGAGGGTCTGGTGATAAATCAGGTGCTAGAAGATTGTGAGTTATCTGCACAGTTCGGCTATGTGTCCTGGACCCCATGAAGAAAGCCAGACGTATAGCTTATCTGCTTTTTCTTTTTGCTTTTCCCCTGCTCCCACCAGCCTGGCTCCTTTTTCCTTATTAGGACTCCGCATACTTCACTTCACTTATTAGAAACTTTTCTATTCTGATGATACAAAACCCTGCACAGTGTTGCTGTTCAAATGACTCCCCTCCCCACTATGCCCCCAATACATTCAGTGCCTGCCACATCACCCTCCCCTTCAGGCTCTGTTCACATAGTATCTTAGCTTCAGTAGCTCATACAAGTCACTAAAGGGGCTTTCTAAAGGGACACATCCCATAGCCTGCACCTCCACATACAAATTCCATAGGTGGGGGTGGGGAGGGTCATGCTTTTATCAACATGACTCTGCTGTGTACTGCCAATGGAGAATCACATCTAGTGGGAAATGAATTTTTTTTATCTTTGAGGTGTAGCTATGAAATAACTAAGAAACTTGACCCTAGGGGGCCTAATTGGGTGGCTTTATTTGGTGGCTTATTTAAAGTTCTTTATGTCTAAAACCATGGGTCTTTCAAATGATTTCTCAGAATTTCAAGAGCTTCCCACACCCAAGCATCTCTCAGCACTTTCAAACAAAGATCTATTAAACCTTGCTTCAAGGCAAAGAAAATGGCATCACAGCCATCTCAGGGTACGCCAGAATCAGTTTAGAGCCAAAATCTCTTCCAGGGCAGCTTTGTGTCTGTTTTATGTTACATTTACACTACATTACATTAACAATTGAAAAGACATTAGCATGACCTTCCATGCACTTACTAATTACAGATGTGAACACACAGTCACAAGTGAAAAAAGGGAAATTGTGAGAAGGAAAAAAGAATGTATTTAATATTATTAGTCTGATTACATATTTGCAGTCTCCTTCCATAATCAGATGCATGATTCATTTAAAAGAGCCCTTCTTCTACCAGCTGAAACTCACACTTAAGTTATTTCTCCATGCCTCAAAGTACACGAATTATGCATGTTAAAATTTTCAGGACTAACTTTGCTTTTTGGAAGAAGAAGAGAAGTATAATATACCTACAGAATGACTCATAAATGCCACATTTACAACACAATGAGTTTTTTACAAAGTGATCTACCTGTGTAACCACTTCCTGGATCAAGGTATAGAATATTACCGGGACTGGAAGTCCCTCTCTCAACATCAGCCTTCCAAGTAGCCACTTCCACTTTGAATCACCATAGATTAGTTTTTTGCCTGTTTCTTAATATGAACAAATAGAATCCTACAGAACTGTAGAAACTTACAACACTGTTTCTGTGAGGTTCATCCATGTTGAAATGTGTAGCTGTAATTTTTTCATCGCTGTGTAGTATTCTATCATGTGACTCACCACAATTTGTGTTTTCATTTGATGCTGCCTGAACATCTGGTTGTTTCTACCATGAGTAATGATATTATAAACACTTGCACATTCTTTTCTGTGCACAAATGTAATCTCTTCTGTTGAGTCTAGATCTGGAAGTAGCATAATATAGTCACAGGGCCTGCATATATTCAGATTCAGTAGCAGTGCCAAACTGTTTTCCAAAGTGGTTGTACCAGTTCACATTCTCACAGGTCATAGAAGTCCAGTTTCTCCAAATTCTCTCCATTCATATTCCCTTGAATCATTTCTGTGAGGTAGTTTTATTTCTTCTTTAAAACTTTGGAAACATTTACCAGTGAAGCTATCAGTTTTTTTCATTCTTTTTTTTTTCTTTTGTTAGTTTTTTGTTTGTTTGCAACAAGATTTTTAATTACAGATCCCATTTCTTTAATAGATATCGAAATGTTAAGATTTTTTAAATTTCTTCTGTCGGTTTTATCAAGTTGTATTTTCAATAGATTTTCTATAAACCTAATATTTTAATTATTGGCATGACATTTTAATAATATCCTCTTGATTGTATCATTTATGAATTCTGTATTATTACTTATTACTGTTATTCTTCTTACTTTGTCTTTCAGATTGGATATTTTCTGCTGATATGCCCTTCATGCTACCAATTTTGTCTTCTGTCATATCCAGTAGGTTTTTAAGTTTTTTTCAATGAGTTCTCAATTTTAGATATTGTGTTTCACAGTTCTAGCAGGTTCGTTTTATTCTTTTTTGTAGATTCTGGTTATGTTTATATTCTGCATATTTTCACGTGTTTTCCATCTTTTCCTCTATTTTTAACGTAATAATTATTGTGATTTTGACAGGCTTAGATGCTAACTCCAACATCTAGATTTTCTCTGGGTCTGGGTCTGTCTTTTCTCTTGATGATGGATCACTTTTCCTGCCTCTTTGCATGTCAGTAATTTTTAGACACTGTAGATGCTTTGAATTACACTGTGAATTCAGTTTTCTTCCTCCAGTAGACAGTTAAATTATAAACAAATCATCTTGCTTCTGTCAAGGCTATGCTAGTTCAGTTCTTAGGGTTTAGTTTTACCCACACTCATACAGCATTGCGCTCACTCCTAAAATGTGGCCTTTCTGCTGTCCCAGGTAAAATTTTAGGGTTTCCTGAGGTTGCTCCACCTTGCCTGGATCTCAGCTCCAAACCCTGCCTCTCTAGTACTGTGCAGCTTCTAAAATCTTTGCTCAGCTCTCAAGCAACTGTTCTCTACTAAGCCTCTCTGAGTTGCACCCTGTGACTAGGTAGTTTGATATTGGGCCAGGAATTCAAGGGGGTTATTTACTCAGAGTTTGACAGCTTTTCCCCCACTAATAACTTGGCTACGTTTTCTCTAAGTCTCAGCCACTTTGGCACTCTGAAACTTCAATCTCTATGTCTTCTTCACTTGACATGACCACGATTCTCTGCGTAGGCTCTGCATTCTTGTGCTAAGAATTGAAAAATTCTGTCAGAGAGAAAGCATCAGGAATGTGAGATTACTTCTTATGCTTTCCTTCTCTAAAGGATTATAGTTTTGAGTTTGTTGCTACCTAATGGCTGCAAATAGTTATTTTATATGTTTTGTCCAACTCTTAGATATGTTCATTACCATAGTTTAAGTCCAATGCAAGATAAGAGAAATCTCCTCTCCTTAGATATTAACCTCGTAGCCTCCTCTCTCTGTCCGGTTTCTGAACTTTTTTTTCTCAGTGCAGGTAACCCTTGGTAACTGATAAGCTTCTCATGGAGAGACTGCATACAAACTCCTGGACCCACTTGTGACCGCTTTGCTAGTCCTGCTCTCTAATTTTTGTCTCTCCCACTCGTGAGACTTCCACAAGTTTAAAGACACCACTTTTTCTTAACTTCTAAGTCTCATATTATGTCTAGGCAAATGTTCTAAGAAGACAAAACCCATGAAAATTTAGGGCTCATTGTGTATGTTCTTTGCCTTGAATCTTGACCCTATGCTTCTGGTTACCTTCAAACATCTGCTTTTTGCTTTGTTTTCCATTTTAATACAACATTTATAGTTATTCTTGGCAGAAGTGTTAGTCTAATACAAGTTACTCACTCATTGCAAAAGTTCCCCATTTGCATTTGCATTTTAACTTTCACATTCTGGCCTGAAAGTTAAAATAAGCTAACACCTAATCAAGAGAAGAGATGACATGACTGTTTTTTCTCAGCTTCGTCACCATGTTATTTTTGAATCCCCTTCTACATAATTTATACCATTTCACCTATAATATAGTTCACCGATGCAAGTAATTTTCATGCATTTCAGTCAAATAAATCTCCCCAGTGAAATATTCTTAGTTAATAAGTAACACATAGAAAGCCAGAAGTATTCGCCAGAACCATAAATTTTAAGCTAATTTCGCAACTGTTGAAGAGCAGGATGTTATTCCAGGATGTAGACCCTGCACTGCATCTTCAGGGTCACAAGACACTTAAACTGCAAAATGAAATGGACTTTGATAAGCATCGTCAGATGTGGCCATTGTGTTCTTTTTCTGCATTAGCAGTGAACCCTTGCATGATTCCTCAGGCTACAAGTCAAAGGGAAAGTATTTGTCTAGACAAAAAAAGTAATTTAAATTCCAGTATTATGAATGTGTGCCAACAAATATCAGCAAGGTGGAAAAGATAAAAGATCTGAATTTACATATCTATTGTCATGGCAAATCTTGTATTTGATTTAAAGATTAAGATTCACAACTGATGCCACAAGTGATAAAAAGGATGTCTAAGTTTTGTAAGAAAATGGAAAGAAAATAGGTTGAGTGTGGTGGCTCATGCCTGTAATCCTAGCACTTTGAGAGGCCGAGCAGGACGGATCACCTGAGGTCAGGAGTTCCAGACCAGTCTGGCCAACATGGTGAAACCCTGTCTCTACTAAAAATACAAAAATTACCCAGGCGTGGTCTCAGGCACCTGTAATCATAGCTACTGGGGAGACTGAGGTAAGAGAATCACTTGAAGCCGGGAGGCAGAGGTTGCAGTGAGCCGAGATCGCACCATTGCACTCCAGCCTGGGCAACAAGAGTGAAACTCCATCTCAAAAACAAAAAAAGAAGAGAAAATAGAAGGTAAAATAGTTTGGAATATCATATGAAAATACAGGTGGACATCGAAAAGTAAAAGATTCTTGATTAAAGATAGTAGAATAAGTATTTGAGAGTAAAAGTGCGAGGAAAATTTTTTAAATGATAACTATTCTAGAGTCTCATTCATAATGGGAAAAGAAAGAGAACAAATTCTTCTATTGTAAGGTGAAGGAGATTCAGAAATATAATGGCAAATAATAATTAAGCAAGTCACCAAAAACCCTCATCCCACAAGACCCTCCCAAGATAAAATCTTCTTATTCCAAAGTTGATTCTTCGGGTCTATGTTATTTGAACAGAGTCCTAGCTCTCTCTCTCTCTTCCTCTTTCTCCTTCTCTTTCTCTCTCTCCTTCTCTCTCTCTCAGGCTTTCTGTCTTTGACACACACAGATACAAAAATATATAACTCTTTAACAAGTTTCATTCATTATTTGGTTGCTTTTTAAATAAACTTTTAACTTTAGAATAATTATAAATTTACAGAAAGTTGCAAAGATAGTACAAGGTTTCTGTGCGCCCCTCACCCAGTTCCCCTGTATTAACATCTTGCGTTATCATGGTACATGTGTCAAAACCAAGAAACCAATACTGGTACAGTGATATTAACTAAACTTCAGATTTTATTTGATTTCACAAGTTTTCCACAAATGTTCTTTTTCCATTCCAAGATACCACATTGCATTTAGTCATCACATTGCCTCAGACTCCTCTTGGCTCTGATACTTCTCAGTCTTTCCCTATTTTGCATAACTTCATTTTGAGGAGTACTGGTAAGATATTTTGTAGAATTCCCCTTAATTTGAGTTTGGCTTATGCTTTTTCATGATTCGGTGTAAGAGTTTTAAGTTTTAGGGAAGATTACAGCAAGGTGAAGAGGCTACATTATAAAAGTACATTACATCAACACAACTATCATCACTGGTAATGAGAATATTGATCACTTGGTTTGCCAGATTCCTCTACTGTAGAGCTATTTATTTTTCTTTCTAAACACTATTCTTCAGAAGCCATAATCAGAGGGAAACGGGAAGACTGAGCTTCACCTCATGGAGGGGCAATCAATGTTTCTGGAACCTGGGTTTTAGGAACAAGCAGGAAAAGGGGAAAAAAATCAAAATTTCTTTTCTAAAAAAAAAAAAAAAAAAAAAAAAAAAACATGAAACCAGTATATAGCAAGTTATTTCAGCATCCAACACACTAAAAACTTAAATATCATTATTTCAGCCTCAGGAATTGGAAACTGGCTTGTAATTCTTGCTATTCAATTGAATGAATGGGAAGACGACATAGACCTGAAGTGGTAAATGCACAGGCAAGCTATGCCCATCCTCTGTCTCATGGCAGATACTACTAACCAATCAAGGAATCTTGTCTAATTGTAGCTTATGGAGCTTTGGAATTCTTTTATTATCAATTGACTGTAATCATTGGCACACAAGTTGAAAACTGTTTGCCATTCCTGGCAAATGTGATCAGAAGACTGACCATTGGGCCCAGGAAGAAGTTGTTCCCCGTGATACATTTCCAGGTGGGGTTTTAATTCTGATCCATCCTCACAGCAGAGACTAAAATGTCCTCTTCTGCATATACTTATTGTTATCCTCAATTGTACACAACTTCGTGTCCTACTGCGTCCTTCTGATATACCTACATCCATCATCATTTTTCTATTGTACATCTCTTCTTGCAGGATTAGATAGTCTTGAGATGACGTTGATGGGAGAAAGAATGACCAATTTAGGTAAATAATAAACAATAATAATTGTTTTGAATAAATTGACTAAGCTGAATTATATTGAGTTTAACTTACTTAATTGACAAAACAAGTTAGGTAAATAATAAACAATTTAGGATAAGGTCACTGAGAGAAAGAATAAACAATTTGGTGAATTTATGGTCAACAGCTTCAGACATGTTTTCATATACTTTACAAAATTTTAAAATGCCTCCCATTACTATGAAATTTATCTTATCATTACACCTAGCTTAAAGCATTAGCGATGGCAGTAGATGCATAAATCAACACCTAACATCACTTCTTAGGTTGCTTTCCAGTATTGAAAACCACCACCACAAATTTGCCCTTTTTCAAGCATTTTGGCATTTACTCAAGAGTCTTTATTGGGGAATTAAAGCTGTACACTACATTCAAAGTTACCAGCATCTTTATTCACCTCCTCCTTCATGCTTAATTAAGCATAAATATGACATATTTCTAAGAAATCAGTGACTGTGATCCTGCCTATTTATCTCTTCTTGTGTATTCAAAGTTGTTTTTGAATATCTACCTTGTCCAATCCCTTGTGTTAGGGATCAGAGAGTTTCATAGGATACTATTACTGCCCTTGAGGAATTTATATCCTACAGGAGAATACTTTTCCACAAGTCAGGAATACAGTGAAAACCTATATGAATGGGAAGAGTATTACAGGCATTAAGAAGACAGGGATTCCTTCTCACTCAGATAATTCAGAGGAAGTAGTAGAGAAAGCAAGAATGGTTCCCAATGTAAGCCTTAGTTTATCTAGCTGTTCTACAAATACTTACAAATTTTAAGTATATGCCAGAGTCTGGAGATTATAGTAAAATAACAATATGAACAATTACCTTTAATTACAGTTGATTCTTGCTGAATAAACAAAATTACCAGCATGCTCTTTGACAATTGTTCTAAGAGAAACATGCATAAGATACTAAGGAAGCTCAGAGAAAAATTATCTAAAAAGGATTAATAGAAAGGCAAAAATTCTAGGAGGCTTCTAAGAGGAGTGACTCTTGAGCCAAGTTTTTATTTTTTAAATTTATTTATTTTACTTTAGATGCATCCTATATCTGGCATTTCTCCCCATGTTATCCCTCCCCTCCCTCTCCACCCCCCGCTGTCTCTCCCCTACCCCCCCACCAACTGTCCCCAGTGTGTTATGCCCCTCTCCCTGATTTCATGTGTTCTCGTTCAACACCCACCTATGAGTGAAAACATACGGTGTTTGGCTTTATTTTCTTGTGTCAGTTTGCTGATAATGATGGTTTCCAGATTCATCCAAGTCCCTACAAATGACACAAACTCATCGTTTTTTA
>CAUYLG010005058.1:0-19644 GCA_963573385.1 Cacajao melanocephalus | reverse complement strand
CCTTCTTTTTTAATTTTTTTAAATTTTATTTTATTCTTTGAAGACTGAGTCTTACTCTGTAGCCCAGGCTGGAGTGTAGTGGCACAATCTTGGCTCACTGCAGCCTCCACCTCCCGGTTACAAGTGATATATATACACATACGTAGATACATATATATATATATATATATATATATATATATGTATATATATATATATACACACACACACACACACACACACTTAGAGATATATATATATCTACGTATGTATATATATTACATGGGGTCAGGAGCAGTGGCTCATGCCTGTAATCCCAGCACTTTGGGAGCACGAGGCGGACAGACCACTTGAGATAAGGGGTTCGAGACCAGCCTGGCCAACATGGTAAAACCCTGTCTCTACTAAAAATACAAAAACTAGCCAGGTGTGGTGGTGGGCACCTATAATCCCAGCTACTCAGGAGGCTGAGGCAAGAGAACTGTTTTAATTCGGGAGGCAAAGGTTGCTGACAGCCGAGATCACGTCACTGCACTCCAGCCTAGGTGACAGTGTGAGACTCTATTTCAAAGAAAACAAAAAACAAAAAATAAAAAAATTTTGAAAGATAATTAATAAAAATAATTTCAAGAAACAGAGAAATAAATCTCTGTTCTGTAAAAAGTAGACAAAGAAATTTACTTGGTTTGATGGATTGTGCCCTAAAAGTACATTCTCCAAATCATTGCATCTAAACAATTGTGCTTGCTGCCATCAGGAGCTCAGGCTCAGGGTTCCGATGACCTGTGTTCAATCCTAGCTCTGCGGGGCACTTTCTCCACCTCTTGGCAAGCGATTTCCACTCTCTGGACCCCATTCCTTCATCCTTACAATGGGAATAACGGCACAGTGCTTGTGAGAACTAAAGAGTTAACACATCTATCATACTTAGAAAATTGCCTGGCACAGAGTGAGCACTCTATTGGTTATTATTGTAAAAGGGAGAAGAATTTTCTGTGTTCTTGAGCTGGGGTGGAAATGCCAATGTCCACACAGGGCTTCGCTTCAGCGTCTCTTCACTCTATACCACGTCTACGTCATCCCATGGAAACTGTGGTCCACAAAGTTAACCAACAAAGATCTCTCTGCCCTGCAGATACACCTATGCTCCTCTTTAACAGTTGTATTACATTTGCAAGAGCATGGCAAGTGAATTAATTTTAATGATGAAAATTTTTATTAAAAAATATGTGTTGGAAGTGAAGAGAGTGGTTATGATGGTGACAGCAAGGTCACAGGGGTCAATGCAAGCAACAGCCTAGAACCCAGAGGTCAGCCCAGTGTCCCTTATCGCTCTTCTCCCAGCAGCCAGCACCACGTGGTGAATCCGGCTCCTGGGGTCTCTCTGCCTGTCTCCTCCACCCCACCCACACAGTGTCCAGGCTACTCGTTTCCCAGGCCTCCTGGCCCCTGCATCCAGCATCCAGCCACTCCAATCTGCTCGCACCCCACACTCAGTGCAGAGTTCTTCAGGGAACGGCAGCTGCTGTCACCCAGTTACAGGAAATGCGGCTCCCAGCACCTGCCAGTGGACTCTTCATGTAGAGATGTAAACTCACTCTTCCTTCCATTTACTAGAGATCCCACTATTTGGTGTGAAGTTTCTTGATTTTTAAAAATTGAGAAGAAATTCAGAAAAGGGGGGAAAACTTCCCCGAGGAGCACATTCAGAAAATCAGAACCAGCACCCAGGGGGCCACACTCACTCTCCCCCACATGCCATGGTCCTGCATCTGCTGCACATGGTCCAGAACCTGCAGCGCTCAGGCAGGCAGGACCCTGACCACCCGTGGGACCTCTTCCCCACCACTCCCTCATCCACAGGAACTGGACTCTGCAATCACCTTGGATCCCGAATATGCCAGGATCTCTCCTTGTTCTTTGGATCCACTTGAAGGATGTTTCTCTCCTGTGGTCTGATGACAAACCTACTTTCAAATCTCAGCTCCAGTGTTCCTTCCATTGGAAAGCTTTCACCTGTCTCTGTGCCTTATATAATTCTCTCCTTCATTTCGGGAATAGAACAAACTTATTTCTTTATTTTATTTTTGAATGTCTTGCTTCTATTCCTTGACCTTTAACACTTGCTAGAATCTTGAGTACAATGTTGAAAAGGAATAAAGGTTGTACACATTCTTGCCTGTTCTCAATCTTAGGGAGAAAACATTATTAAATATAATGTTAGCTGAAGGTTTTTTTAAAGATGCCATTAATAGATCTATAGATCTATAATAGATTATAGATTAAGGCATCCCTAAGGGGAAGAAATTTGCTGAGAGTTTTTTAACAGGACTAGTCATTGGATTGCGTTGTATGATTGAAATGGTTTTTCTTTTTTAGTCTGTGAATATGGTGAATTACATAAATTGATTTTTGAATCTTGAACGAGCCTTGCATTCCTAGAAAAAACTTCATTTGACCTTGTTTTATTATTCTCTTTGTATCTTGATAGATTTGATTTGCTAAAACTTTGTGGAGGATTTTTGCATTTATATTCATGAGTAATATTGGTCCATAATTTCAGAGTAATGTCTTTGTCTGGTTTTTGTATCTGGTAATGCCAGCCACATAACCTGAGTTGTAAATTGATCCCTCTTTCCAGTTTTCTAGAGAAGTTTGTGCCCAATCAGTAGTTTTTCTTCCTTAAATATTTGGTCTAATATGGGCATGGAGTTTTCTTTGTGGGAATGTTTTCAAATACAAAACCAATGTCTTTAAGACAATGTGATTGTTCAAGTTATCTGTTTCTTCTGAAATCAGTTCCTGTAGTATGTATTTTTCAATGAATTTATCTATTTTATTTACATAAATTGTGAAGTTTATGAATAAATTGTTAAATTTCCTTATTATCCTTTTAATTTTCGTAGGATCTATAGTAATGTGACCCATTTATTCATGTACTGGTAATTTGCATTTTTTTTCTTTTTCTTAGCCAATCCAGCCGAGATTTGTCAATGTTATTTATTCTTTTTAAAAACCATTTTATTTCTGTTATTTTTCTGTTTTCAATCCCACCATGTTCTGATCTTATTGTTAGTTTCTTCCTCCCACTTGCTTTGGTTTTAATTTACTAGAAGCTTAGATCATGGATTTGAGATATTCTCCTTTTTGAATATAAACATTTTAATGTCACAAACTTTCTTTTATGTAGGTGTTAGCTGCATCTCACAAACTTTAATTTTTTTTTAATTTTTTCATTTATATAAAACTTGTTTCTAATCTCTTTTATAATTTTCTTTTTGACCCACAAATTACTTAGAAGTCTTTTCTTTATCAAATATCTAGGGATGGTTCCTAATAATTTATGTTATTAATCCCTAATTTAATCCCACTATGGTCTAATATATACTTTGTACTGTTTGTATTATTCTAAATTTGTTAAAATTTGTTGTATGGTTCATTGCAGAATACCATGTATCTTGGTGAATGTTCAGCTGATACACCTGAAAATAATATGTATCCTACTATTGTCTGATGAAGTCATCTGCAAATGTCAATTAGGTCAGGTTTGTTGATGATGTAGTTTAGATCATTATGAGTTATTTCTGCGTTTGTCTGCTTGTTTTAAATAGTAGTTCTGTCTAATTGCCAAGAGAATGTTGAAGTCTCCAACTGTAATTGTAGATTTTTTTTCTTGAATTCTGTAAGTTTTTACTTTGTGTATTTTGGATCTCTGTTGTTAGGTGCAGACATACTTATAATGGTTATGTCTTCTTGGGGAATTGACCTTTTTATTGCTATGTAATGTCCTTTTCATCTCAGCAATATTTATTGTTTCAAATTGTGCTTTGACTTTAATACAGCTACTCCAGGTTTCTTTTGATTCATGTCTAAATAGAACTTTAAAAACTATTTTTACAAACATACTGTGTTTTTATTATTAAAATGGGTTTACTGCAAGAGTCTGGAACTGAATCTTTTTAAATCAGATGCAATTTGTTAATCTCTGCGTTTTAGACCATTTACATTTAATGTAATCAATATGGTTGGGTTTCTATTTACCATTTTATTATTGCTTGAATTTCTCCTCTGTTTTTGGGTCCTTTCTCTCCTATATCTTACTCTTGTTATAGATTATCTATAGATATGTATTATAAACATAAAATATAATAAGACATATGTTTTACAAGTTATATTTATAGTACTTGTTTATATGTTTTAATTTATATTATATATTTATTTATGTTAACTCTATGTTTTGCTATTCTATTTTAATGGATTGGATTTTTTGCTATATCTCTTCATATTTTTTTAAATCACTTTTGTAGTGGTAGAATTTTTTCTAAGTACTGCTTTTATACAGTTTATCCTACTGTATTTTACAGTTACTCTGGCCCACTAGACAGATTGAGGACTAATATTTTTACTTTGATTTGTTTTTCTTTTTATGACTTGGCACATAAGGGGCTTTCTAAAAATGACTCATGGATAAATAAATAAACTTAACACATTCAATTCAAAGGCTATTATACTAACCAATTATTTCATTCTATCAATAGCATGAATTTTCAATTTCTAAAAAAATTGCTTTAAAGTCAGCTTTCCTTTTTTTTTCCATAATTGAAGCACCCTATTTTCTCTGTATTAAAATCTACTGCTGAGTTTTTATTCTCCCTTAAACACTTTTGTGACCATCTGTTTCAGCACTCCAATCCTGTGCTGTTGGCTTGGGACTGAGCCTTTGTCCCTCCTTTCTGTCCCTGACAAACTCCGTGTCTTCAAATAGTCTTCACCATAATCACCTGGCATGGACTAGGCCCTCAATAAATATTTGCTGAATGAATAAAACTAGAATTAATTTGTTTTCATTAGAGCATTCTTTTGTTTTGTTTTGCTTTCTTTCCTGAGACCATGAAAAAATGAAGAAATGGCAATATCCACAGCCTACAAACAGTGTCATAATTTATCATCAGGCAACACAGAAGATTAGAGGAATAATACTGCATCTGTGCAATAACAGAAAGTATAGGACAGTGGTGGAAGCTATCAAAAGAGTATCAGTCAACTTTCAAGTGTTTAAAAAAATTCAATAAGTTGTTAGTTTTTCCAAATGGCTTTTCGTGGATGCTGTCAAAAACTTCTAAATCCATGATGTGTTTTAGGAAATCATTTTACGTGGAGTCCAGAAGCTAATCAGGCTGATAACGTTTTTTCATGTGTAACTGTCTTCCCTTTTAGTGGCACATACTGTATCCGTACTGTGGAGTAATAGAAATGTTCGCATTTTCCTCATTAGTTTTGTAGCAACTGTATGTTCTTTGTTTTCTGATTCATAGAAAGGAAAATGATATGTGATGCTGACTGCTTATGTATACCACTTAAAATACTGAAGTCCGTATCCCCTGGAAATTCCCAGGATGCTCAGAGCCCCTTGTGGAAATGCACAGAAGACCAAGGGGCAGATGCCAGCACAGTAGAATATCCCCTGCTGTGCCACTGGGGCATGGGCATTTTTGAGATATTTAGAGATATTCCTGGTAGTTTTTCATGATTATAATTATCCCCAAATGGTCTTTTTTTCTGATACGTGATTGATAAACTACTGAAGGCATGGTATAAGTGGGAGTGCCCATACAGCAGCGGGATGGTGGTGCTCACTTAACATATTAGCAAGCATGCTCGGTTCCCAAGGCCACCAACCCTTTCCTGCCGTTAACACCCGCCAGACACTGCTTCCAGCACCCGGTGACTGCTCCCCGCAGGCGGGGGCCTGGATGGTCCCCAAACCCCCAGCAGTAAATTCCCCACCTGAGAGCCATCTCTACTTATCTGAATTTTAGTCATCCTTCAGAATCCAATTCAAGCTCAAATTCCACCAATAAGTTTTCTTCAATCATAATTTACAATTTGAAATAAAATACTAACTGAAAGACTAACATTTGCAAAGCATCTTACAGTTCTCAAAACATCTTTCTGCGCATTATCTTGTTTGTCTCTGAAAATGTCAGAATGCTTATCACCTCCATTGAAAGGTGATGCAGGCGAGGCTCAGAGTGATTAAAGGTCTTGCTCAATATCAAGCAGGTGAGTACAGCTAAGCCAGTCGTGGTCATTTTCTGATTCCTAACCCCAAGCTCAGCCCATGTTAGTATGCCGCATGCCTAAATTCCATTTGCAGATATGGGTATTTTGGGTTAGATTGAATTTGATGCTGATTTCCGAACTAGAGAAAAATTAGAGCTCTAATTGCAAAGACTATGCCTTATTTTTTTTTTTTTAAAGAAAGAAAAAGAGAGGAAAGAAAGTGAGAGTGAAAGAAAGAAAGAAAAAGAATGTAGGAGAGAAAGAAAGAAAGAGGAAGAAAAAGAGGGAGAGAGAACAGGATTCTTGTTCTACTGCCCAGGCTAGAATGCCTTATATTGATGTTTATTTCACATCGTTCCTCATCTTGAGGGCACTCAGGTTTCTTAAGCGATTATACGTATTTGTGACTGATACCCTACCCGTGTCTCTTCTGTTCTTAGCGAGTTAATGGCTCATGTTTTTCTGATAACCCAGCTACTCATCTAATAAGGGGATTCTAAGTGGTGAAAGGTGAAAGCTATGAGATACTTGGCTGTGTGGGCTATGCTGGAAAAGCCACCCCCATTTCTCTGTGCTGGAAGGACTTCCTTTTCTGCAAGTTGATAAGTCCCACCTGCCTATTTCACAGGGGAGACTAAGGTGACGTTTCTAGTTCATGTTGCTGAACAGTAGCAGACGTGGCATGGTTTCCTGACCTCAAGACTGTTTTCTCATCGGTGTTCTGTGTTGCTTTCTCTTGTCAACCCAGGGGGATTAAGATGCTCCTAAACTGAGTTGTAGACTTGAGCAAAGCAAATCCAGCCAAGTACCTAGATAATCCAGAACTGCAATACTGCATTTTGTATTCAGACAAGATATTTGTACAATCAACTTAAAATATTTTTTAGTATTAGCTGATCATTAGCATTTTTAAGAGATGTAGAAACATATTTTGAAATATTTTGTTCGCATTATAATAGCACATTTAATTTTGCAGATTAAATTATTTATCCAAATTTAGGAAACACATTTTCTGGCGATTAACTACCCACCTTGCACCAGAGACTTGTGTTAAGTAAGAATTTTATCAGAATAAGACATGTATTACTCACACTAGCTGCCTGGCACAGCTATCATTGGCCATTTAAGAGATGATGAAATGGAGGCTCAGCTGAATTAACTACCCACCCAAAGAGGTGCATTGTGGCTGTGGCAGTGCTAGCTGCAAAGGCTGCTCATACTCCTGAGCTCTGTGCCTTTCCTGCCTCTGAAACTAATCAATGCTCTGTGTCCATGGGGCTTGTAAGGCAGTGGCTTTATTCATTCTGTACATGAGGGCTTCCCTCTCTTACCCTTTAGAAGATGAACTTGAACGCAGCCAAATGGTGTTGTTTTGCAGAAGGAACCCAGGGCGCAATGCCCCCAATGGCATTTTGTTTTCTTAGCTTTGTTAAATCTTTTAATTAAAGCATGTTAACAAAGCCAAAGAAAAATAAATGACACTGCTTGCAAGGAAATTAAATTGAGGAACTCAGCCCATTTATAATTATTGTATTTCAATTAGGCTGCAACAGGACCAGTGAACAGAAAGATAAAAAGAAGCAACACAAACATTGGAGTTTCATAAATATCTGCAAAGTCCTGTAAGGAAGAGAGCAATGTAAATTACGCTTTAAAATAGCCAGTGTCCCTGGGCAGTGCCCTTTATGCTAATTACTATGGGAAATAATTCATCTATGGTGATCTCACCAAAATATGTTATAAGATGCTAGCAAAGCCCAATTTTTTTCTTCAACAAATGCATGAAATTCTTTTGAAGGAAGATGTTACATCAACACATGATAACCTTTTAATTTATTATCATAAAATTAGAATACAATTAAACATTTGAAAGAGCTAGAATTAGATTTAAATTCTTCCTCTATATTTTAATGCATATCTAATATTCACTGAACAGAGAAAAACATAAATCATCAGTTTGCATGTAAGCCATACTTATCTCAGCATCTAAAAACTAGTGGAGTATATATGCAATTTTTATTCTGAATTTTAAAAAATACAATGTAGCTTTTTATTCTTTTTATAAATTTTTTATTTATTTTTATTTTTTTGAGATGGAGTCTTGCTCTTGTTACCCAGGCTGGTGTGTAATGGCATGATCTTGGCTCACTGCAACATCTGCCTCCAGGTTCAAGCAATTCTCCTTCCTCAGCCTCCTGAGTAGCTGGGACTACAGGTACATGCCACCATGCTGGCTACTTTTTTTTTTTTTTTGTATTTTTAGTAGAGACGGGGTTTTATCATGTTAGCCAGGATGATATTGATCTCCTGACCTTGTAATTCACCTGCCTCGGCCTCCCAAAGTGCTGGGATTACAGGTGTGAGCCACCACACCCAGCCTTACTCTTTCTTTTAAATATTAGGTAAACCATGCCTTGTTTACACCAATGTGAGAGTAGGAAAGAGAAAAGGTGGATTTTTTTAGGGGGAAAGCAGCCATCTGTGTGGCCTGGCTCCCCCTGGGACAGGACCACCCCCATGACTCTGTCGCCCAGGAGGGCCACTGGCCAGGACCAGGGACGCGCTCCTGGACGTACCTTTGCTTTGCCCTCGCTGTGCTCTCACATGGGGCAGGCAATCCTACCCTACCCCTTAGCTTTGGCGTCTGAAATAGTGCAGCAGTCATTTAAAAGTTCTCATGCTTTAAGCAGCCTCAACAGGAAACCATCTTTGGCAGAGCTGAGGCACGGTACGCGCTCAGTGGACTGCAGGCTTTAGGGCTGGCATTATTTCCCACCAGCATCTTGGTTTTTGTTGGTCTTTTCTAGATGAATAAATCTTGCTTAAAGACGTGCACGTCATCTGGGATCTGGGGAGAGTACAAACTCTTTTGACAATTGTTTGTTCCTAACTCAGGAGATGAGCATAGAAACAGGACAGAAGCGTCGGAAAGTATTTTTTAACGACTGGACAGGGCAGTTTTATGTCTGTTGAATCCAGTACTAAAATGCATGTGAGTATGGAAATTTATGAGTGTACAATTTCCTTCTGCTAGAAATTTTTGTAAATATTTTTAAAAGGTGTTCATACACATTAGTTGGAGAATAACTACACACACACACACACATACACACACACACACACAGCCTTTCCCCACAGGTAATCTGAGAAATTCTGGTATAGAGCATTTTGTTCCCATGTAACTGAGCTCCAGAAGTCATCCCATGGAACATGGCGAGGGAGGGTGAGGAGGATTGGTGGGCCCTTCGCTGGCTGTTCTTGGGGGCCTGCGATGTGTCAGAGGGGGCAGAAATGGGGATTCACAGCTGCCAAACAGGATGGTCTCCATGGTGTGTTCTCTTAACCTTGGATGTAACCCTCCTGCCTCCAAACAGCTGTCTTCCCCAGGGCCTGCCTGTCTCTGCCAGAATTCTCCAGGACCTCTGTTGAGGGGCAGGCTACTTTGAAGAGGGTTCTCATCAGGGTTCACAGGTGGGTGCCAGGGCTGGACAGCCTGGGTCTGAAGCGAGATCTGGGGAGCACCTTCACCTTCACCAGGAGCACTTGTCAGACTCTACGTGAGCCCAGGGGCCTGTGCACTGGCTGTGCCAGCTGCCCACCTCCTGGGGAGAAGGAGCCTCAGCTGCTCTTTATGCCCTGTCATTTGGACAGCACATGACCTGCCGTTGCTGGCTTTAAATTACGAATACCTACATAATTGGATCCCTACACCTAAAATTAGATGGTAATAAGATTCACCTGTCACCCAGGGAACTGGACCAAAAACTAAATTTAAAAAGGTAGGAAAGAGAGCAGAAGTGAAACCTACGCCTGCATCCACACTGTGACGGACTGTGATGCGTCCCTCTTTGGGCTTCCCCTTTCACTGTGGGAGGGATCCCCCTCCCGTGCCCACCCTCCTGGGTGGCTCTGCAATCCCCGTCCCACCCCAGTGCTGACTGTTGGACAATGAGGGGGTGCTCTGTGCCCTCCCCACCAGTGACATTAAAAATGTGGGCTTCAAGACAGTGCGGGGCCTGTAACTGGAAAGCTTTCTTCACTGAGAGTCCGGCCGGGTTCTTCCCCACCTTGTTCCTGGAAGAGAGGATGAGAAAGGATGCTGTGGAGAGGCCCAGGCGGCTGCGGCAGCCCCGGTGGCCAGGTCCCACCTCATTCTCCCAGAGTCAGGGCTGGCCCCTTCTCCTTTTGAGGTTTCTCCTGTCCATCAGCTGGCTAGCAGGGCCCCCAGACACTGTCTAATTACCTTCCTTTTATATCTTGTTTTTTTTGGAATGTAAGGTATGCATGTTCATATGAAACACAAAGACTTTAACCTAGTGTACTAATATTTTTTACTCTGTGGAACGCGTTCAGGTTTCGGTGTTCAGCCTCTGCAGGAAAATCCCCAGTATCTGCATGCGTGTCGGGGTGGAGCGCACGCTGCCTTTGTTATTAAAGGCTATCCGGTTTTCCAAGAGGACGCGTGACATTCAGGGAACAGCCTTCACTTACCAGAGGTGTTTATTAAAGACAGGTGGGCGCGGGGAAGGTTCAGGGTGAGAGGAAAATGCAGCCACCTGGCTCAGCCCCAGCTGGTCAGGCCGGGCCACGTGCGAGGAGGGAGCAACCGGGGCAGCCAGGCTCCCGAGCAGCCCAGGCCCCAGCCCGGCCTCCAGCCGCACGCGCGCTCTCCAATTGCTTTAGCCCGGAGCAGTTGACATTTACCCCAGCCAGATAATCGAGGAATAACATTTGCGTTACAGTTTAACACGACCTCTGCCTCCACAGCTCTTTTTAGATTAGCTTCTTTAAAAAAAGAAAGAAAGAAAGAAAGAAAAATAGTCGCTGACACTGGAGTGAGGCAGGAGGTGGGAAGAAAGGGAGCTGAAGCTTATTACTGCAGGGCACAGGCGACGTGGCGAGGAGCTGCTCTGCCCTTTCCGGCTGCGGGTGGGCAACTATTAAGGGGAAGGTATTAAAAGGGGGCACAGGAGCTGCGTGAGGCTGCGGGTCAAGCTGGAAGCAAAGGTTAATGGATTGACTATTACCTGTGTAGGAAGCGCAGGGCGGCCAATTCTCCGGGGGGTTAGGAGTGCTCACGTTCTTTACCGGGGAACTGATGGAAGAGTCTCAGTCCCTGATGGAGGAGACCAAGTCTTAGCCCCTGAGTCTAACGCTGGAGGCTGAGCCGGCCTACTCACTTTCCAGAAAATGTGCAAGCAAAGCGTCTCTGTCTTTAAAATTCACATCATTGAGGCTTCTAAGAACCGCATTAAGGACAGGGAACAGGCTCTTCTGCACCCTGACTCATTCCCCATGTCCCGTTTACATGAAACAGACCAACTGATGGCCAGGGATTCTCTTGCTGTAGCCAATGGTAGTGAGGGACTGCAGTGTAAGAATTAAAACACTAACCCATTGATAGAAAATATATTTTGAATGATAAGTATGAAGAAATGGGTTGATAAAAAGAAATCAGATATAGCCCTGACAGCGCCAGCACAAGCTATTCCTTTTCCCTGCAAGAACGCTTTCCCTTACAACTCCCTTCAGTCGGGTAGTTAACAGCCATATTCTTCCACAGATACAGCAGAAGATGTCGCGAATGTGTGCCTGGTCTAACAATCCGTATATCGCCAGGTGACACCGCTGTGGAAGATCCAGGACTCAGGCTGACGCAGCGGGAAGGAAACTTTTAATCTTTTTTACCGAATTGAGCCACTGGCTTCCCAGGAACACCCACCTCTAGAAAAGATGCAAAATGCAGCCCTTCCTTATAAATTGGAGCCTGAACCAGGGGCGATCACAACGTAATTTTTTGGTCATTTTTAGGAGTGGGAATATATGCCTTTTACTAAAACACAATTATTCTTTTTGGCCAAAGAGCCTATTTTTGTTTTGGTGATATTGAGTTGTGCCAACCCTGGCATTTCTTTTGTGTGGTGAGCTGATACTGTAGAGCTGAAAATTCACAGCATACACAAATGCCTAGGACAGGTTAAGTGACCCCTGTATCCGGAATGAAGCCATACTCTTCAGTAGAATAAACATCTGTGAAAGCAGCGACACAGCTCAAGTCGATCCGTCTGCCTGGTTATGGCTTTTGACCACATCAGCCAGAGGAAATTTGTTTTAAAACCCCAAATCCTCTGAAGGGTATGCATGACCTTTTCAATTATTTTCACTTTTGTTTATTTCATCTGCATCACCTTTTGCTCCATTTTCATACATTAGCGGTGCTTGAGTGTGTTACCATCAGGGAGTGATGTCCCACAGTCACATAGTACTTGCCAGACACGGTTCTGACCTCCTAACACATTCATTAATATTAATTCATTTAACAATGCCTATCAAATAGAGATTTCAGTATCTTTTAATGAATTAAAATATAAAGATTTGGACTAATCCAGAGAGGTAAAATCCTTTATAACTAGACCGACTGAAGAAAAGGAGCAGGACAGTGTAGGAAGGGGAGAAACTCAAGTTTCTCCTAAGAGTTAAATTGATTTCCAGTCATCCTTTCTTTAAGATACGTCAATTCATTGGAAAGTCAGACTTTGGTGAGGCTTGGAAATTGTATCATAGCCCAAGTGCTACAAATTGCAAAGAACATTCCACTCCTAAGCCTTTCTGATATCGCTAACTCGTTGGTTATGGTCACTGTGCGCCCTACAAAAGTCGATTTGGCCAAGGTTCCTGCCGCCGCAGTGGTTATGTGTAGCAAAAGGCAGCGGTGGGGAGGCCTCGAGTTTTGCCTGATATCCAGGAGCACAAAGGAGACGGCTGAGGAAGCCATCGGCATTCAGCAGCCTCTGACCCGACGTCTTTGAAAGGACGACCTGCTGACACTGGAGACTGTGTACTTGTTATTTAATTAAGAGAGAAAGCATTTCAGTGGAGAGAAGGCTTTGAGCTTCCCTCGTAATTTTTGCTGACCAATCCAATTATGTGGGTAATTGCAAGTATATTTTCAAAAGCATGGGAATCTGAGCGTCGTTAGCTGCAAAATAAATCAAGATCCAACCAAGTGCACTGCTGTTGTGAAAATATGAAAGAGGAGAATATTAAAAATTACAGCAGAGTTTCAGTGTTAAAAATGTGGGAAGTTGTCACACGTTCTCTCTTCTCATCACCTCTTCCCAGTATCGGCTTTTAGCCTGCGGGTCCCTGCTGCACATTCACGAGGTGTCTGCCTACTCCCCGTGGGTGGTGTGGCAGGGTCTCGGTGGCGCTGCAACTGGTTCCGCATGCATTAGAATCCCTGCCACACAAAGAGGTGGCCTCAGTAACAAAGCTGTTCCTCTCTGCGAAGGTGAATATGAAAATAGTTTGTTTAGGTTTCATTTCTACAACACACAAGGGCTGTATCTTTCTGAATACATTTATTTCAAGGTACTTAAAAACTGACTTTTATGAGATTATTTAGGCAGTGATTATTTTTGTTGAGAAATGTGTCCTTTATCCCTCTCATTCATCCACTGTGAAGATATTTCTGTTTGTCAGAATGCCACTGCCTCTGATAAATGACTGAAGAATGACTGCTACACTTTATTAAAAAGTAATAACAATTTTTGTACGCACCCTTCACATTGTAAGGGGGGGCCATGAATCAAAGGACACTGCCTGTCTAGGCCTGATAAATGGGCCGTTTACCAGCTGAGGAGTTATTTAGGACTGGCTATTAATTTAAATCACATTTATCTTCCCTGAATGGGGGAGGTGGCTGTGATACGGCTGCAAATGACCAATGGAGCAGCTAACTGCACATTATTTATTACCACCGCCTCTACAGGGCTGCACACAGTATGTTAAAAAAAACACAGTGCCAATTACCGCAGTTAATCTCGTCAGGGCAATAACAAATTTCTTTCCTACACAAGGCAATTTTTATTCTTGCACTTTTTCTCCTCTACACACAGACTTTGCTTATAATTCTCCATCATTAAACTCAGTGTTCTCATTCTTTTCTGAGTGCTCATGGGAAATTTTTCCATCTCTCTGCCTCACCTTTGTCTGGAGAACGGCACATGCTTAATACACTACCCACAATAAAGTGTGTTCTTTTGAACCTTTTAATGAACATTTATTGGTGAGATGGTGAGATGATGGGTATTGCAAACCAGATCGGCCATATTTTATTATTAAGCGTTTCCTCATTCATAATCATGCTTTTCGCAGAGCTTTCCAATCACCTAATTCTTAATACACGAAGTGGCAACTGGGAATAACTGATCATTAGTATTTTTTGGCCAATTAACTTCAGTTTGATGGATCTACCATGGAAGATGAAAACATTTCTAATAAAATGCATCTTAGGCACATATTAATCCAAACCTGAACAATTCCACTTGCTGATATAAAGCCTGAGGCGGGATGCGTGCTGCTGCCTGGGCACACCTGTTCCTGTGGCCTGTGCTCCAGAGACCCACTGTCAGTCCTCACACGTGTCAGGAGCTCAGAGGACAAGCAGTACAGCATAAGTGGCCTCACTGGCTCCCCTGAACCATGCATTCACCCCACCTTGTTGCACCAGTATCCTGCCATGTTACATTAATATACTTCCCCAAACTGGATAGAGTACAATTGTGCTAAGCAGAATCAAAACTCAAATGTAAATTCTTTTTTATTTTTGAGACAGAATCTTACTCTGTTGCCCAGCTGGAGTGCAATGGCACGATCTTGGCTCACCAAAACCTCCACCTCCCGGATTCAAGTGATTCTCGTGCCTCAGCCTCCCGAATAGCTGAGATTACAGGCATGCTAAGCCACACTGGCTAATTTTTGTATTTTTAGTAGAGATAGGGTTTCACCACGTTGCCCAGGCTAGTCTCGAACTCCTGACTTCAAGTGATCCACCCACCTCAGCCTCCCAAAGTTCTGGGATTACAGGCATGAGCTACCGCGCCCAGCCCTCAAATGTAAATTCTAATAACCAAAATATACACAAGTGTGTAGCACCTCCAATGTGCTCGTGTTTACACTCATATGTGGTAGGTAGAATGGTCGTTTTAAAATCTTGGCTGCATTTGATTTTCTGGCTTTCCACTCAAAGTAACCATATCTGAATGGTTTCTGGGGGCAAAGGCATACATAGCGGAACCAACATGGGAGACTGAAGAAAAACAGCCCAGAAGTGGATGTGGCCACAACATGCATGGCTCGTTCGCTTCTCTGATTTTGGTTTGACACCTGGGGGCTGGTCAGGTGCTGGAGGAATCCAAAGACAGAGGGTTCCTGAATCTCTGTGGATGAGGCAGTTTGGACCCCTCAGCAGCAGGAAACACATTCCAGTGGGGGTCCATGGGAGATCCCTGTGCAATCTGCGGGCCTATGAGTGCAGGTGCCCTGGGATGCTCGCCTGCTCCGAGGGACCCTCTTTGGGCTCAGAGCCTGCCACCCACAATAACCTCAGTGGTCAGCACATACCACTTGAACAGGAATGAGATGTGGGTACTGCAGAAGGCTGGGACATGCAGTCGTCTCCTTTGGGGTCTCAGTGGGGCCTTTTCCAGTTAGCACTGAGGGGTCAGCACTTCTCTTTGGGGCCCTGGCAGGGGACCCAGAAACCTTCCTGGTGGCAGGTGGGGGTGAACCCTCATTCTTGTTGGACGTGAACAGGTGAACACACCCAGCGCTTTAACCCTGCAATGTTAACTGCAACTGCATGTCAGATTCAGAGAGAGCCCCACATTCATTTGGCCTTCCTCAGTGACGCCTTCCACTCACAGGTCATCCACAGTCATTCCTGTTGATTCAAGCTGTTACCTTTCCATCCCACCAGAGTCCATGCTCCTTGGACTTTGCTTTCCCGTGAACCAAACCTCTCCCTCCCATTCTCAGCTCAACTGAGTCTCAAGTCCCTTCTGCTTTCATCCCTGGAACTTCCCCCTGCAGCTCTGGACAGAGTCTTTTTTTCTGTGACACAACTTGAGAGCCAGCCTCTGAGAACATGCCCTTGACATGTGTCTCCAGTTCCCTGTCCTGCTCGGACTGGCCCAGATTAATGGGAGGACCTTTTACCCTCTGGCCCCTGGATGCTTCACCACCGTTTCTCTAGTGCCCTTCCAGACACTCTGCCCCCTGCATTCTGGCCCAGGTGTGCCACTGATTGGCTGGAAAGGTAACCATCCTGAAGCTGGTGTGTCCTGTCTGTCTCATGAACTGCAAGGTCCGTTCCCTTCCTGGCCCCTCTAGCTTGGCTGTGTTACAGAATATGGAAGCTCAAAAGCTTGAGTGATCAATGTCCACAGTTGACTGTTTAAGTCTTGCCCAAGGACACAGTCATTATCTTCAGAGCGACAACACCTTACTTGAACCATCCCTAGTGAGAACAAACCTTCATCCTCTGAGCACACAGCTAAGTTCTAGAAATGCAAAATAAGATTCTAAAGAGCCATATTTGGCAAGTGACGTAGGAGAGCAAGATCAGTCCATTTCCAGGGGACACTTTCCTCCTGTCCTGTCTACGCCATGGCATGGGCTAGCCCATAGTATGCACAATTTCATGTTGGAGCATCATTCTCCATCCACCCACTGAAGAAGCTTCTAAGTCATTCTCCATCCACCCACTCCAGAAGCTTCCAAGTTATTTTTAACTAGTTACATTCCCTTCACGGCAATCCTGTCCTGCCACTCAGTAAGAAGAGTCTTAAATAGTGTCTTTATCTCGACATTCACCAACAATGTGCTAGTTCCTGCCTTAACATTATCATATAGAAACTGCAGCAGCTTCCCTTTGGTCTCTATGTTTCTGTGGTCGTCCCTTCTTAGAGTGTGTCTGGCTCCTATCTAAAATATTGCCGTGATCAAAATTCCCAAAAGACCTTCCATCTCAGCGTGTGAGATGGTACACAAGGCCTCAAGTCATTCACCCTAGTTTTCAGTTAACTTTCAAATATTTATTTTTTACTTCCATTCCCTCTTTCCTCCTCTTCTGGGATTCCAATTACCTGTTGTTCTGTCTTATTTATATTAGATGATCTTTACTGATATATTTTCAAAGCCAACCAGTCTCTTTTTTTTTAAGAAAAATTTTACTTTAAGTTCTGGGGTACATGTGCAGATCTTGCAGGATTGTTACATAGGTATACACATGCCATGGTGGTTTGCCGCCTCCATCCTCCATCCCCTCATCACCTACGTTAGTTATTTCTCTTAGAGTTATCCCTCCCCAATCTCCCACTCCCTGCTATCCCTCCCCCACCCCCCACCCCCCAACAGACCCCAGTGTGTGATGTTCCCCTCCCTGTGTCCATGTGTTCTCATTGTTCAACATCTACTTATGAGTGAGAACATGTGGTGTTTGGTTTTCTGTTCTTGTGTCAGTTTGCTGAGAATGATGGTTTCCAGATTCATCCATGTCCCTACAAAAGACATGAACTCATCATTTTTTATGGCTGCATAGTAGTCCATGGTGTGTATGTGCCATGTTTTCTTTATCCAGTCTATCATTGATGGGCATTTGGGTTGGTCCAAGTCTTTGCTATTGTAAACAGTGCCACAATGAACATAAGTGTGCATGTGTCTTTATAATAGAATGATTTATAATCCTTTTGATATATTGCCAGTAATGGGATTGTTGGGTCAAATGGTATTTCTATTTCTAGATCCTTGAGTAATCACCACAGTGTCTTTCACAATGGTCGAACTAATTTAACTCCCACCAACAGTGTAAAAGTGTTCCTATTTCTCCGCATCCTCTCCAGCATCTGTTATCTCCAGATGTTTTAATAATTGCCATTCTAACTGGCATGAGATGGTATCTCAATGTGGGTTTGATTTGCATTTCTCTAATTATGAATAATGATGAGCATTTTTTCATATGTTTGTTGGCTGCATAAATGTCTTCTTTTGAAAAGTGTCTGTTCGTCTCCTTTGTCTACTTTTTTTTTTATTATTATACTTTAGGTTCTGTGGTTCATGTGCAGATCATGCAGGATTGTCGCATAGGTACATACATGGCAATGTGGTTTGCTGCCTCCATCCTCCCATCACTTATATCTGGCATTTCTCCCCATGTTATCCCTCCCCAACCTCCCTAGCCCCCAAAACACACCCCAGTGTGTGATGCTCCCCACCCCGTGTTCATATGTTCTTATTGTTCAACACCCACCTATGAGTGAGAACATGCAGTGTTTGATTTTCTGTTCTTGTGTCAGTTTGCAGAGAATGATGGTTTCCAGATTCATCCATGTCCCTACAAAGGACACAAACTCATCGTTTGTATTCCATGGTGTATATGTGCCACATTTTCCATGTCCAGTCTATCATTGATGGGTATTTGGGTAGGTTCCAGGTCTTTGCTATTGTAAATAGTGCTACAATGAACATACGTGTACAGGTATCTTTATAAAAGATTTATAATCCTTTGGGTATATACTCAGTAATGGGATTGCTGGTTCAAATGGAATTTCTATTTCTAGGTCCCTGAGGAATTACCACACTGTCTTCCACAATGATTGAATTAATTTACATTCCCACCTACAATGTAAAAGTGTTCCTATTTCTCCACATCCTCTCCAGCATCTGTTGCCTCCAGATTTTTTAATGATCGCCATTCTAACTGGCATGAGATGGTATCTCAATGTGGTTTTGATTTGCATTTCTCTAATGACCAGTGATGATGAGCATTTTTTCATATGTTTGCTGATCTCATATATGTCTTCTTTTGAAAAATGTCTGTTCATGTCCTTTGCCCACTTTCGAATGGGTTTGTTTGTTTGTTTGTTTGTTTCCTGTGAATCTGTTTTAGTTCTTTGTAGATTCTGGATATCAGCTCTTTGTCAGATGGGTAGATTGCAAAAAGTTTTTCACATACTCTTGGTTGCTGGTTCACTCTAATGATTGTTTCTTTTGCTTTACAGAAGCTCTAGAGTTTAATTAGATCCCATTTGTCTATTTTGGCTTTTGTTGCCAATGCTTTTGGTGTTTTAGTCATGAAGTCCTTGCCTATGCCTATGTACTGAAAGGTTTGGCCTAGATTTTCTTCTAGGGTTTTTATGGTGTTAGGTCTTATGTTTAAGTCTTTAATCCATCTGGAGTTAATTTTGGTGTACTGTGTCAGGAAGGGGTCCAGTTTCAGCTTTCCGCACGTGGCTAGCCAGTTTTCCCAATACCATTTATTAAACATGGAATCCTTTCCCCATTGCTTGTTTTTGTCAGGTTTGTCAAAGATCAGATGATTGTAGATGTGTGACATTGCCTCCGAGGCCTCTGTTCTGTTCCATTGGTCTATATCTCTGTTTTACCAGTACCATGCTGTTTAGCTTACTGTAGCCTTGTAGTATAGTTTGAAGTCAGGTAGCATGATGCCTCCGGCTTTGTTCTTTTTGCTTAGAATTGTCTTGGCTATGCGGGCTCTCTTTTGGTTCCATATGAAGTTTAAGGTGTTTAGGTGTCTTTTTTTCTCCAGTTCTGTGGAGGGTCATTGGTAGCTTGAAGAGGATAGTATTGAATCTATAAATTACTTTGGGCAGTATGACATTTTCACAATATTTATTCCTCGTAACCATGAGCATGGAATGTTTTTCCATCTGTTTGTGTCCTCTCTTATTTCCTTGAGCAGTGGTTTGTAGTTCTCCTTGAAGAGGTCCTTCACATCCCTTGTTAGTTGTATTCCTAGGT